>DWQX01006102.1:0-11880 GCA_018245475.1 Pharmacophagus antenor | reverse complement strand
CCAGATGGTCGGGGGAGGTGCAGCCGTGGACGCAGGAACTGCGTCCACAGGCGGTGCAGGTGCGTGCAATGCGGGCAGAGCCGGTGTCCCGCGCACCTGCTTCGGGGGGTGAAGGCGGTCTTGCAAACGCCTCTGCCGCCCCTTTCGTCTTCGGCGGAGCGGGTTTTGGGAGTTTTCCTGCCACACCCGCTCCTCACTCTCCTTGCGGGACATGACCTCCTCGGCGAAGGAAGACACGGCCTCTCAGACTCTCTCGTCACGGACCATGGATTCCACGGTCCGTGCCAGAGAGAGATCCGGCCCGATCAAGGTCTCAACAGTACGGCGCTGCTCCGATCAGGCAGTACACACCGCGAGGGTGTGTAATGCCTTGTCATCTGCCGCAACGCACTGGTGACACCTCGTGGTCTCCTCCCTCCCGATCCGGTGCAGATAGTGACCGAAGCACCCGTGCCCGTTCAAAAGCTGCACCAGCCGGAAGGAGAGAATGCCGTGCCTTCTCATCATCCAGTCTCGTAGGGTGGGCGCTAGCGCTTGAAGCGTGTCGCGCCCCGCCGAAGAGGCCATAAGGTCCTGCTGCCATAAAGACAGCATTTCCTCCCACAAGAAACGCCTGATGGTGTCCACCCCTCGTGACGCCGGGTTGTCGCCCTGCGCCCGCCGCTCCGCCTGCCACTTGTAGATGGAGGCCGAGATCTCTGCCTTCAAGTGCCAGGGCGGAGTGCCGGCGAGCACGCAGGCGACACTCCGGGACACTGTGTTGTAGTAGCGGGCCACGCGTTGAGCGATGGCTCGCTGCGACCTCTGGAAATGGGCGGCATTGTCTCTATTAAGACAGTCCGCCCATATCGGCGCCTCATAGAGTGCCATGCTCCGGAGCACGCCCGCATACAGCCGCCGGGACGTTGTACTCCGCCCCCCCCAGATTCGGAAGCAGTCAGCTCAGTGAGCCGGCCGTCCGGAGGAGTCGTGGCGCCAGGTGGCTGAAGTGCGGGCGATAACTCCACCTATCGTCTAGTAGCAGACCGAGATATCGCATCTCGGCCCTCACGTCGATGCGTGCACCACTGAATAAGATGGTAGCGTCGCGTGGTACACGCCTCCTCGGGCTCCGAAACAAGATCGCCTCGGTCTTGTTCAGGGCCACGCGAAGGCCGAGACGAGATATTCGGTCCGCCACCATGGACCCCCCGGCCATCGCGAGGTGTGCCGTCTCCTCGAATGACTCCCCCCGGGCTGTAACGAGGAGGTCATCTGCGTAGCAGATGACATCCATCCCGGGGAGAGTCTCGCCGCGCAGCACCCAGTCGTATCCGATGTTCCACAGGAGAGGGCCTAGGACCGACCCCTGTGGAACACCCGACTCGACCCGACGACTGCGCAGCTCGCCACCTCTGGAGACGAACACGACCTCGCGATCGGCCAGGTAGTAGGCCACCAGACGCTGGAGGTACTGCGGCAATCTAAAATACCGCAGCGCCTCCAGGATGGTCGCGTGGGGGATGGTGCTGACCGCATTGGCGATATCAAAAGATATTGCCAACACCACCTCCCCCTCGCGGATCGCCTCCTTCACGTGAGCCCTCAGCCTCGAGAGGGCGATCATTGTGAAGCGGTCGGTACTCGAAAACCTTGCCGTCCTCCCCGAGAAGAACTATGGGGCGATACGCTCCCGGGGAGTCCGCCGGGCGCCCGTCCTTCTTGAGAAGGCATAGCTGGCCGGTCTTTCAACATTTCGGGAAGCTGCCCGACGCAAAACACGAGTCGTGCAGCTCCCGCAGTTCCCCAGCGAGATGCCGGGCCGCGATGCCCAGCAGCCGCGTAAGGATACCATCAGGTCCCGGAGCGGTGCCCTTGCTCCGGAGGCACGCTGTTGCGGTCTCCAATTCGGACTCCGATACAAATGGTGTCGGTCCCTCTATGATGGTATTCCTGCGCCGGCACATGGACGGCGGAGAGAATCCGGCATCCCGACTGGGGAACAACTCCTCCACAAGACCGCTGAGCAGGACCAGATCGAGGGATTCCGTGAGGGGGGGGGCCCACTGCCCGCAACTTGTTACAGGCAGCTTTATAGGGCCGCCCCCACTGATCCTCGTCCAGGCCCGCCAGCATTTCGGATCTTGCAGACTCCTTCGCCGCAGCGATGGCAGTCTGGAAGGTCCTTTTGGCCGTCTGGTAGACCTCGTAGAGCCGCTCTTCGGCGGCGGAGTCACGGCTACGACGCCTTCTACTCTTCGTGTACGCTCTCCTCGCCGCCGTGCAGGCGGAACGGAGGATGGCAAATTTCCTCCGTCCACCAGTACACGGAGGTCCTGGTGCGAGGAGGACGACAGTAAGGTATAGAGACGTCGCAGACTTCCGTCAAGGAGACGCGAAGCCTGTTGGCAGATGCATCCACTTCGGAACCGGCGCAGGATGTTGAGAACCACACCTGGACAAATGCGGCCTCTGCAGCCGTTTCTTTGTCCAGGCGGGTCAGCGCCCATCTGGGGAAAAGCCCCATTTGGGCGTTGCGCCGGCCAGTCTCGCCCGTAAAAGACGAAACCTCAAAGCGGATGTATCTGTAGTCCGACAGGCTTTCCGTCTCCGAGGCGACGCGCCAATTGCGGAACTGCGCTGCAACGGCGGGGGTGGCAAACGATACGTCCACCATGGACCCCCCCCCCACCCCCTCACGCAGGTCTGGACCGATCCCCGGTTGAAGAGGACCAGCCCTATGGTCGTCGCCCATGACTCCACCGCCAATCCACGACTGTCGGTGGTCGGGTTGCCCCACGCCGAAGACTTGGCGTTTAAATCGCCAAGGAGCAGCACCTGGCGTAGTAGCTGCCCCAGTATTACTGCGGACAGCTGCGCCAGGTACTGCTCAAATTCGGCGAGGGGCCGGTTCGGGGAGAAGTACACCCCGACCACCGTCAGCCCGTCCTTGGCGGCTACCACATAGCCATTTCCATTCTCCCTTAAGGAGAAATAGGTGGCGTCTGCGGATGGCCGCGAGACGATGGCGATCAACTCCACGAGGTCCCCTATCCAATTTTGGCGGTTGAGCACGTAGTACGGCTCGGCCGCCACTGCCACGTAGCGGCCACCGGGCACATGACACGCATGCGCCCAAGGCCGCCGCGGCCCGTCCTGATCGCGTCGGCCTTTATGGCCTCCGCGGAGCAGCCTCCAATAGACGACAGGGAGGCGACTACCTCCACCTTGGCGACGGAGTCGTCAAGCCCCAAGATCTCCAGTGGTGTCATTTTGACAGGTCTGGAGACCTTGGCGGCGTCGGAGATCGCCTTCCGCATCTTCTCCGCGAAAGAGTCCGCGTGCCGGACTTTGTCCGCACCCGGGAACTAGAATAGACGAGCTCCCGTCTGGGTCCGCCGGCACGTGACTCTTTCGATCCCCATTTGCTGGGGGTTTACTGTCTGGCGCGCCCGCGTCAGGACCGTTTCGTAAGTCTCTCCCCTTTATATAGCCTCGGGGGAGAAGGTCACGACCACGGCCGCTGTCTTGGATGGCGCCAACTTTTTGGGTTTTGAGGCCGGGTCCGCATTCGCAGGTGCGGCTGCTTTGCGGCCCGGCCCCGCCTTCTTGGGCGCTGTTGCCGCCGGCTTGGCGGCCTGTACAGCCGGCCCCTGTTGGGGCCTCTTCTTCTTCCCCTTTCTCACCACTGTGGTCCAGCTCTCGTTGGCCGTGGTGGTGGAGGGGAGCATCGCGTCCGCCTCGGATGATGTTGAGGCCACCGGTTCTGCGGCCGGTGGTGTCACCTTCTGGGGTTGTAGGGGTGGGGGAGAAGATTTCTTCCCCACCCCTTTCCCCTTTGCCGACGCTGGCTTCGAAGCAGGCGCCGGTACGGGTACCGGCGCCGGGTCCGCTGCCGCCTTCTTCATGTCCGCTGCTAGTGGTGGGCAGACTTTCTTAGCCGGCAAAAGCCGGTCCTCGAAAGACGCTAGGCATTGTCGGGTGAATGCTCGTTCCTGAATTATGACCTCTCGGAAGGTCTCTTTTAGGACCTCCCGAGGATCCGCCCGAGCCACCGTCTCCGGCACCTTCGCACCCTGCGACGCACTGAGGAGTTGCTTTCTGAGCTCCTTGAGCTCCCTCTTCAGTGCGTCGATTTCCTCTTGCTGCCTCTCCAGCTTGAGGTTCTGGTGCGCTACTGTGGTCTCCAGCATCTGATTTTCCTTCGTCGCGCTGCGGCTGACCGTTTCATAGACAAGGTCTCTGAGGGCAGCCGCAGACGACTTCTAGGCTTTTTGCATTGTGCCCTTCAAATTGGACGACTTCGAGGCCACATGCTTGGTGGCCTCGACTCCCGCCTCCCCTTGCCTCGCCACGGCCTTTGCCGTGGCCGAGTCGTCGACTTTTGAAGAGTTTTTGGCGGCGGCATATCTTGACCGCAACTCTCGTTTGCGGTTAGTGACTTCCGCCACCTCCTCCTACAGGTTCATTTCCAGGTCTGACCGGCGAGCGTCGATCAGCCACTGCTTTGCAGTAGCGAGGCCGACGTACTCGCCGATCGTGTGCGGGAGCCCACGTCCTCGCTTGGACTCGACGGACCTCCGGCCAGTCATTTTGACGGATTGGTCGTCCGTCGAGTCCTCTGTCTCCTCCGGGTTGCGGGGGCGCTTGCGCGGCTCCCGCAGAAACCGCGCTGCGCTCCCCGCGACAGACGAAACGTCTGTCGCCTCTCCTTCGGACATCGCGTCCCAATATGGAGCGATGTCACTTCTCGCCGCAGACGCCCGACTCCCCGTGGGGGTCGGTTCTACAGCGCCCTTCTTTGTTGTCGCGGATGCGCGACCTTCAGAGAACCGTGATGGTCCTCTGGCAACTCCTGCCTGGACTGCCGCTGCAGTCTGGCTCTTGGAGAACCTCTCTTTTCGTGCGCTCACCCTGCGTACCACCTCCTCCTTCTTCTCCTCTCCTCTCTCCATCTCCTTCCTTTCTACCTCCTTCCTCTCATCTTTGGTTTTATTTTTAAAAGATTGATCCATAACTGATCCCGCGAATAGCAAGGGAAAAAACGGTCCACCCCCACAGAGCCCCGCTTGCGAGGGTAAGGCTATATACTACAGGGGTCGCTAGGTACCTGTACATTTTTAAGAGTGCTCTCTCTGGTTTGAAGAGTTTTCATTCTCGCGGGCCGGCCAATTAAGGCAAGCCCCCCGGCCCACCGCGCCACGACGTACCCTTGAGCGTCAACCAGGGGTCGTTGAAGTGAACGCAGTGATTACGGAGCGTGGTGAAGCGACGCAGTCTCCACAACCGTTGACGGTTACCGCCCGATGGCAGGGTTAGTGCCCGCCGGACCCGTCCTCCCTACAACCGGCCGCCCGCTACGGGTCAGACCGGACCACCTGACTGAACAGGTGGCTTTCCAACTGGGGTGTCGCTCTTCGTCTGGCCGTTCCTCGTCGAGCCTGTCCGGTATGGGAAACCCTATCCGGCATAGCCACACGGATCCCAGCGGCACGCAAGCCCCTCCACCACGGCAAGGTGGCAACACGTCGGAGGGGAGCACCAGTCCTTTTTTTTTTTGTTTGCGCGGGGAAAATGTCATGCTGCACCGTACCCCCCTCGTGGGAGGGGGAGGCGTGTGTGGGGCTACCGGCGCCCTGAGAAGGGCACCATGACTGGCTACCCACTAAAAACTCCGCGGCGGTAAACCGCTAATCCTCATTGCTCCCTCCTCCGCCGTCCCAAACCCAGTCCTCGTCGCCCGACGAGTCGGACGACGAAGACGGGGTGAGGGTGGCGTCAGATGAGCCGGACAGGGTCATGGGAAGCCTTGCGGATACAACCACGACCCTGCCTGAGGATGCCCGCGTGAGCGGGCCCGCCTGTGTCCTCCCCCAGATGGTCGGGGGAGGTTCAACCGTGGACGCAGGAGCTGCGTCCACAGGCGGTGCAGGTGCGTGCAATGCGGGCAGAGCCGGTGTCCCGCGCACCTGCGTCGGGAGGGTGAAGGCGGTCTTGCAACCGCCTCCGCCGTCCCCTTCTTCTTCGGCGGAGCGGGTTCAGGGAGTTGGCCTCCCGATCCCGTTCCTCGCCCTCCTTGCGTGCTACGACTTCCTCGGCGAAGGAAGCCACGGCCTCCCAGACCCTCTCGTCGCGGATCATGGCATCCATGACCCGCGGCAGAGGGAGGTCCGGCCCGTCCAGGGGAGCACCAGTCCTATCCCAACCAACATAATCAGTCTGAGTATATTAGAAAGAGAGATAGTGGCAAGAGGATTTGAATACAAGGGCATGATATAGTAACCAGGGTTTATAACATAAAATTACCACAATTAATTGTTATTTGGTAGTGTTGTATTATAGTGTAATGTTAAATAATATTGACAAAAAGAATTAAAAAGCTTAAAGGAAACTAAAAAGGACTTGCTAATCTTCCTCTTGCTTAAGAGCTAAAGCGTTTTTATTTTTATTCATAGGTAAGAATACTTATAGAGAGAATTACATTTGAAAAACAAAAACTGAGTTAAAGTAATTTCGAATACCTGTTTGAAAACTACGATAACAGAGACAATCAATGAGCGTACCATCTTCCTCTTCTTGCAAGGTTACAAAATAATTCTATTGAAATTTTGTATTCTTCAGTGAATATGCAAGAAATAATTTAGCAATATCATAATTCCATACAATTATTGATGGGCTTAAGCCCCAACTCACATCGATCTACTCTACACTTTATTGCTAACATAAATGTACCATCATATTAAATTCATTTTATCATTTTCAATGTATGAATAAAATTATTAACTTGCATGTATTACTTTATTTTGAAATAACACATGATCCAAATTTGTTAGATACCGCATCCGCAGCCTCCGAAGGCGCGTCCAGCGATAGCGGGACCGTAGCCGATGCCGGTAGCGAAACCGGGTCCGTATCCCCAACCGGCAGTGGCGGGGTAGCCCCAAGCGGTGCCGGCGATGTCTTCGCTGATCATGCCCACAGCACCGTCGCCGCAGCCGTAGGAGACAACACCAGCACCAGCAGTAGGCAGCGCACCCTCCAGACCGACGGTACCCAAGAAAGGTAGCTCACCCCCAACTGCTAAGATACCTCCGATTTCGTTTTCTGAGAGTACAGAAAGTCCAACAGGAGGAATAGGTGATGCGCTTGAGGTAGGGAAACCACCGCCGCTAGATGCAGGAATGGCAGCG
Source organism: Pharmacophagus antenor (assembly GCA_018245475.1). NCBI lineage: Eukaryota > Metazoa > Arthropoda > Insecta > Lepidoptera > Papilionidae > Pharmacophagus > Pharmacophagus antenor. The sequence goes on along the minus strand of DWQX01006102.1, from coordinate 4,711 downwards.
AGGCCACAACCTGCGCCAGCCCATGAAGCGGCGACGCCATAGGGAGCACCAGCCACCAGGGGAACATCGTATGCTAATCCGGCGCCCAGTCCATTGCAATAAGCAGAAATGCTCTATGGAACAAAAATAATCGTTAAAAATGCACTACTCATTAATAATTTTTCGAAATCCTTAATTTTTATGTTTCACCAATATTAATCTATATTACCTCACTTAAACCAAAAATGCTTGAGCGTTGCAGAAAGCAGAGATGGTCCTAAAGGTTTAAATGATTGATGATAACAATTGTTGTTTTTATTTTATTAACATTGAATAAATTTATTATTTCAAATTGTACCATTCATAATATTTACGCTGTTACTTTCTCACCTGTATCATAAATGCTTGAGCGCAGAAAATAACAATAGCTTTAGCAGACATTTTGTGTGTGTTGAATAAAAACAACTGTAATTTTTGACGAATGCGGGTATTTTTTATACTGTATGTAATTGTGTAAATTCAAAGCTATCTGTATAATATTTCTACTTTTCTACATAAGTACGTGATTAATCAGTCCTGCTGAAAACGCTTATTGTTTTCAAGGAACGTATGAATTGAAAATAATAAAAAAAAAATTTAATATATAACACTTAACGGTTAAAATTAAAAATTCGCAATAGATTTGGTTGTAACAAGTTCAACTATTTTACAAGATCAGATTAATGATCTAAAATTTAAAATACGTTATTGATTTTGTATTTATTTAATTGTTGTTGTACACATTGTAAATCGAGATATTTAGCTCCTCTTCATTTAATTTTCTCATATGTATTCTAATAAAAAACGAGTCTAATGCGGTAGACATTAGACTTGTTTATGCATGCTTTAGTTTGTGAAAATTACAAACTGAAAATATAAACAATTGAAATTCAAAACAGAATTATTGTTTACCAAACCCCAAAAGTCCTAGGTATTAAAATCCGAATTGTGAAAGTTGATATAAGTTGTAATGTTGTGTAGCTTTGATTGATCATTCAATTTCCAATTATTACTTTTTATCTTCTTATACTATAAAAAAAAAACAATGAAATTTATATGGTTTATAAATTTTGTACACGAACTTTTTTAACATCATGAAAATAGGCGGCATTTCACGTTTTTATGTATTACAAAATTATAGAACTATTTCTCGCTTTTAGGAGCGAGTTGCATATATAAAGCTCTGTGATTACTGTTTGTATTCATTCTATTGTTGAAAACGTCAGAAAACATATCTCGAAGATGTCTCTTTTCGCCTTCTTGCTGGTTTGCGTTCACGCATGCTTGCTCCAAGTAAGTTACTTTTTATAAATTGTACTTTATATTGTTTATGAAGTTTTACGATCTTTTTATACTTGTTCATAAGAAGTGTTTGAGGATACTACCTTTATAATAACAATTCATTACAATTATGGGAAATAATTACATGAACAATTGAATCATAATAATAATGTTTTTGAATTTCCAGAGTGTGTACAGCCAATGCATCGGATCTGGACTAGGCCTTGGTTTAGCCTCAGGGTTTGCAGGTGAATACGGATATGGGTTAGCTCCAGGGTTCGCTGGTGAATATGCTCTCGGATATGGACCCGGTTTTGCCACTGAATTCGGTTACGGACCTGGTCTTGGTCTCGGATACGGTCTCGCTGGCCCTGCCGCCGTCGCAGGCCCGGCTTACGGCGGTGTAGGTGTTGGTGACGTAGCAGTCGCAGGTGAGATGGGCGTTGCCGGTACTACCGTGGTCGCTGGACAGGTCCCGATTCAGGGCGCTGTCAGATTCGGCGGTGACGTCCCAGCTGGTGGTGTCGTCTCCATTGCCGGTAATTGTGCCGGTGGATGCGGCTGCGGTCGCAACGGTGCCTACCTGTACTAAAACAAAGCAATGAAAATTGGTAATCTCAATCAATCAACTAAATAAATATGATGCGAATAACGGATTATTTATTCTTGTTTTCCTAAATTACACTTACAAATAGTAAAAGTTTATTAACATTGTTTATTTTGTAATACAGGTCACAGTTTGTGAGTGATGAATATTTAAGTACTAAGTAGTCGGCGACAGTGGCCTTCTCATCACTTTATTCACGATACACAAGCTTTTCTTTATAAATCCAGTTCGGCTCCTATTCCTTCAAACACCTTCATTAAGTTTTAATTAATTCTCAACAATTCCTTAAAACAATACTGCTATATACTAAAATTTTTATATATGTACTAAATTCACTTCCCTTATTTTTCTAAAAAATACTCTAAACATTTTAAAGTTCAAGAGTTCAAAGCTCGTATTTTCTTATTTACGTGGATGTTAACAGGTATTTATAAATCAAAAGTAGGCTCAAGATAAAGTTCTTAGTAGTTAAATTGACAGCCAAAAATTTTAAATCAGCAAATTACTGTACCGGTAATTATAGAGTTATATTATTGTAGTGGTAATGTTTTAAGTTTAATACTTAATTGCATAGGTCTACAAAAGAATAACTTAAATACGGAAAAAATTTATAATTAAAGATAATGTAAAGTCACTGTCTTCTGTATTGGAATCGGCGAAATCATTTTTTCTAGATGAGTGGTATTTAATTTTACTTAAACACGGTAAAGAAAAATTGCTCATTTGGTCTGTCCGATGTAGAAACGACCACAGCTAGAGTCAAACTTATATACACCCGGTGTCTGAAGAGATGTCATTCCTTTTCAGAACCGATCGAGCTTAAAAACCATCCTAATGTCAACAGGGAGTTCACCTTGTTAAAATCGAGGGATTCGGTTATCAGCAAATGTTGTCGCCGCTTAAATAACAATGTGCATTCTTAAAGGGATGGTGTTAATTCGTCGCATCGAAATATCAATACTTCTACAGTGACAGACAATAAACACCAAGCGAGGGTAGGAACTAAAATCTTTGCGACAGGAAGACAACGCTGAGCTACATCAATCTGTCTTGCGACCACGGCCGTTACAACTCTCGCCGAAACGTCGAGGAATATTGAGTATCTTACCTAGTGAATAATTACGCATTATAGACCCCAAAAAGTAAAATTATAATAGCCATGATTGCATTGTTATATTGGCTTTAGTAATATTGTGAGCAGTAAACGTAATATATGTAATCAGTGTATTTAATAACAAATGATTTGTGAATGTTCTGGCAACAACCGTGTATTATTCAGGCATTCTAAGTAAAAATCAATTATTTAGCATTGGATTATGAAAAACAAAATCAACATGATTTAAAATATCATTTTTATTTGAAAATAATGATTGAAAATAAGTTAGTAGATACCGTATCCGCAGCAACCGAAACCGCGTCCAGTGATAGCGGGACCTTAGCCGATGCCGGCTCCTAGACCTAGTCCGCATCCCCAACCGGTGGCGGCGGGGTAGCTCAAAGCGGTGCCAGCGATGTCTTCGCTGATCATGCTCACCGAACCGTCGCCGTAGCCGTAAGAGACGATACTAACACCTCCAGTAGGGAGAGCACCCTCAAGACCGACGGTACCCAGGAAAGGAAGCTCACCACCAACGGCTAAGATACCTCCGACTTCGTTCTCTGAAAGAACGGAAACACCAACTGGTGGGGTAGGAGAAGCACTGAAAACGGCAAAGCCACCACCACTGGATGCCGGGATTGCTAGTAATTCACAACCGGTACCATAACCAGCCCAAGGTGTGGCGACACCGTAAGGGGTAGTGCCCATCAAAGGAGCATCGTAAGCCAATCCAGCACCGAATCCGTTGCAGTAAGTAGAAATGGTCTATCAAAAAAAAAATATATTTATTACAATTGTCTTTACGAAATACTTATTATTTTTAAAACTCTTTGTTAAGTTAATGCCTGTTTTGACAACAATAATATTATTTCTCACCTGAACCAGAAACGCTTGTACGCAGAAAAGAATAATAGCTTTAGTGGACATGATGATTGATATTTGTTCAAATCAAGTGTCGAGACAATTGAGATCATTTACTTTTTATACTGTATATAATTACGAAAATAGTCTATTAAGGAATTAACACTAATAATTACTTTTCAAAAGATTCGTCACACTATGGTTTCCATAATTAGGTTTCATTGGTACATATGTATCGTAAATTATTCAGTAACGAAACGTGGTTTATAATTTTTATGATCCATAAATATAATATTCATAAATTCAAATATAAGTCGAAAAAGTGTAAGGCTATGCGTGTTCTATCATATTCTGCTTACATGACACACTTTCGAAATCAAATTTCTTTCAAAATTAATTTACGTCAAACATATATTGTGCTATAATTTTTTTAACATGTGTTTTTGAATGTTAATTGTATATTTTATATAAATAACTTGCGCCACCACTATAGATACAACTGCAAGTTGTGGGTATATAATTCATTATTTTTGTATATCTCCATCATTCTAAACTTCGCAGTCGGATATCATTCCCTAACATGTTTCCATTAGCATTCTTGTTGATTTGCGTTCAAGCTTGCTTGACCCAGGTGTGTTTTTGTGATTATAATAATGTTATTATAATTCCTAATTTTCGATTTATCTTTTTTAAAAAATCTTTTTCTCTTCGAATCATTAAAAATCCTTTGAAATTGAATAAAAATAGAGTTTTGTATTTCAGAACGTTTACAGCCAGTGTATGGGAACCGGACTTGGTCTTGGTTTAGCTCCAGGATTCGCTGGAGAATGGGGGCTTGGATTATC
>DWQX01006101.1:0-11881 GCA_018245475.1 Pharmacophagus antenor | reverse complement strand
AAATATATATATATAATTATAAGTAATTGTTCATATTGAAAACATTGGTACAAGTGCTTTTAATACCACATAATATATTCTTACATTACTATTGAAATAAACACATCACTACTGATTGTCGTGTCGTGTTGTCAACTGTCACTTTTAATCAAAATTGTATTTCGAGAGTGTAAGGTTTTGGAACATTGTTTATTATTTTAAAATATCAAGTTGGAATAAATCATGAATTACAAATTGCTCATAAACGTTTAGAAATTTCATGTTTGCCTGAAAATTCTTTGTTAAACTTTATATTAATAAAAAATTGTAATCAAATTGTGTTAAAATGGATGAGACAATAGTTTTAGTTTTGCTTGTTTTTGTGATGCTGGTTGGTTCCTATGTCGCTGGCAGTATTCCACTTAATGTTAGCATGTCAGAGGTAAGAATATTGGCTTTCACCTTCTTTATTTTCTTTTTTACGTATGAATATTTATGAACATTTTAACTCAATATGTTTTTACATTTACCGAATGGCCTATTTTTGTTTATTCTTGCTAATAGTCACGAGTTTTTTGGGTGACAGGAGTCCATACAATGACAGTACTTGTGTTAACACAGAATATTCTATGTTATAAATATCAAAACTAGTTTGTTTAGTATAATCTTTGAAGGTTCATTTGCATATTTGCTTATGGGAAATCCCAGATAATAACATAAAATTGTATAGTTAAGGAAAAAAACTATTATGCTAAGTGGATTTGACATTCACAAATGATATTTGTATTAAAATTTGATGATAGGTGATTATTACTAGTGATATATTTACTTGTTACACTTTATAAAGCAAAGGAAAAATGATATTCAAAACGCTTTACATAGAAAGTGTTTAGTAGTGAAATATGTCTGAATAGTATCATTAATTTTTTTTATAATAACTTTCATTCTGCTAATATTTAATTGTTACAATGTAGCAACCACCTTAAGAACAACTTAACTTTTATGTTATAATATTTAATAATTTACGTCTAAATGCATAGTTATTTAATAACCCTGAGTAATGCTGAACAGGACAAGTTGCAAAAGGTGACAGTATTTGGTGCAGGCTTATTAGTGGGTACAGCGCTCGCTGTTATCATTCCTGAAGGTGTGAGGGCACTATTTTCGGAAAGGGTACCACTTGTTACAAAAGACTACACACCAGAGCCAGCTGGACATAGTGATCTACATTCAGTCATCGGTATCTCTTTAGTATTAGGTAAGGAATGGCTCATCTATAGATATTCTTAAATATTAAAATATTGCAGGAAAGAAATACATAGAAAGTATAGTAATATTTTTTTTAAAGTGATATGATTTCCTGGATTTTTTTTATAAATAACGGGTAAGTTAAGTTTCGTTTCTAGCATGGTGAATAATAAAATCATAGCAATCACATAATCTACCAACTGACACTTAGCTAGAGAGGTGAGGGAAGGCTCCGACTTCCACTTGTAGGAAAATAAAACTTTTTATAAATTGTATATATTTATGTAGTCACATGAGACATTATAACCATGAAAAGTAAATTATTAAGTTATCAGTAGGTAAAAATCTTTTATATCAATATTAAAAGTAACTATTTTTTCAATAATGAAGAGTTTACTGACTTGCTTAAACTTATCTAGTTAGCTAGATGGTAATTACTTCAACCCTTTCAATACTACTGGACACCATATGCACCAGTAAATTTTACCAGAATAAATGATTTAAAACATGTTTAATTGGATTTACTTCAATACTACATAACACAATTCCATCATATTCGAGAAAAGCCTGCTCCCATCTTTAAGGTCGACAACACGGCTGTGACTTCAAGAATGTTGCGGCTGTCAATTGGTGACAGTGACCACTTTCCATCAAGTGACCTGGTCGCATATTTGCCCACTGTGACTATTAAAAAATTTCCTCGGTGTACTCAAGGACAAAAGTCTTATTTCATTTAAAATTCGTCTTGAAAAGGTTGATGGAACCTTCTCCTGTTCAAAATCATATTCTTCCATTTTATTAATTAATTTTATTACAATTTTTTGATTCAATTGTCACTGCCGAAATCCGTGACTCAATATAATAAAAAATAATTTGCTAATTTCCGCTTTGTTCAGTCGCAAATCATAAGACTAAAATACAATATCAACGCCACCGCCACCACATGCGCCATCCTCAGGTGGTGTCACGGGTTCGACAGCGCGACGTCGTCATATTGTAACGTAACATCTAAGGATGCCGTATATGGTAGTGTTTGCGATTAAACAAAATTAATTTTTGTTTAGTGAATAAATTTTTTATTTCAGGATTTGTATTTATGCTGTTAGTTGATCAACTGTCCTCAAAGTACAATGACGCCAGTAACCCTACAGAGAAGAATATTACTGCAACTGTTGGTCTTGTAGTACATGCAGCCGGTAAGGGAAAAACGCACATTTGTTTTATATGTAGATATAGTATATAGCGGAAAAGAGTTGTAGTTGTTGTGGGAGGCTCTTTCATCTAAATGTTCTCAGTCTCAATAATAGTAAAAAAAACTATATGAGACTCTATTAAAAGACCACATAAATAAAATTTTAAAGATATTTTGTTGATAAGAAAAAGAATTTAATAACATTTAGCTTGAAAAATTCAACAGAAGTTAAGTTTTTTTCTGTGACGACAGTCGAAAATTACGAAACCTCTTCATAATGAAACCTCAAGAAATAGTTACAATTTCGATGTTTCCAGAACGAAAAAAAAAGTTTTAAATAGACCTATACTGAGACATTGAACGTCACGGATCCTACTTTAATCAAGGTTTTAATTAAAAAAAAAAGGTATTTTTACGTGATTTCTCATTGAAATTTGTCTTTATCACTGTGTTGACATTTCAAACACATGCACGCGTGTAACGTCCATTAGTGCAATTTGTCGCGACGATAAGGTAACACCGATAAAGCTGTGCACGTGTTTAAAAACAACTATGCCGAATGATTACACGAAGCAATTGTAATACGCTAAGGAAATTGATATATTTAAAACCTTAAAATAGATAATTTCATAGACAAAGTACTTATTACTGATTACACTTTTTTGTAGGGTTCCGTACCGAAAGGGTGGCAAACGGAGCCCTATTAAGAAGCCACCGCCGCCCTCTCTATCAGCGAGCTTTTCTTATGTTGTATAATATGTAGAAAGTTGAAATTTACACAGATTGTGTAGTTCTCATGAAAGTAAAATAATACAGAAAAAAATATTTTAATGACGTTCATGGTAAGGAACCCTTTGCAGTGTTTTTACGACTCGCACTTGGCCGTTTACTTTAAAGTTTCTGTTAATAAGGTCCAAGTTGCTAACTAACGCATAATGCGTGCTCAGTTGTGAGGTTGCGGATACGGCCTATAATTATAGGAAATAGAAAAATAATTTAAAAATTTAACCAAAAATATGTTTCGCACAAAAAAAATCTCGGTGAGAATGCTGTTTCAGCAATCATCTGTCTTTAATTTAAATAATAAATAATTTCGAAATCACTAAAATTTTTAGCATGTTTTTTAAAGGTTGGTCATGAATGTGATGCTGTGCAAAAATTCTTTATAAGAATTTAGGTGGCTCTTTGATACTATAGATAGCCGTTCCTATCATCAAGTATACATTTTGTCAACAATAGAAATCATAGATACGATGACACCATAGTGTATAAAAAGTTAACTTTCTCTATTAAGCCAAATATGTGTTCTAAAATTTGATAAGACATACATGTCTGTAATTATTTTTTAATGCAGAGTCATGAGTTTTTCTTTTATAGGTAGAGTAGGCAAACGAGCGACCGGTTCACCTAATAGAAGGTGATCACCGTCCCCCTATACAGACGCAACATTCAAAGAGTCGCGATCTTGCAGGCCCCTAGATCGTATCAGTTTTGAAATACCAAAATCATATGCTGCTATAAAAGTATTGCTGTGTTCCGACAGTCATACGTGGTAGAGCAAGATAAGTGTATTCTGGGTGAACATGCTTTACCATCTACGGCCCCATTGTCACATAACATCAGGTGAAATCGACACCAAGTGCTATGTCGTAATCGATAAAAAAAAACAACCGTTGACGACAACTGATTCCTCGGGGTGGTTGTGCGTGGTAAAAATTGCGCTTGAAACGCACAATGGAAGTTTGCCAATCATGCAGGTGGTGAGGACGGGTATGTGAAACGAGTTCTTCAATTTTCTATAGCAGCTCACAAAACCTTTTGTTTTTTCACAGCCGACGGCATTGCACTCGGTGCTGCTGCAACTACCTCTCATGCCGATGTAGAAATCATCGTGTTTTTGGCGATCATGCTGCACAAGGCACCGGCGGCGTTCGGTTTGGTAACCTTCCTCATGCACGCAGGTCTTGAGAGGTAACTGAAGTCTTATTAATAGCATTGTTAAGAATAAAAGTAGAGTAGGTAGGGTAGGTATGCAATAATAATTATAGCGACATATAGATAGAAATAGAATGAATTTTTTTAAAAGCAATCGGCTAATACTTCTATTTCATGTGATGTTAAGTCAATATAAAATTAATACAAATACTTATATTAATATATAATAATCCATACCCTATAAACGTGTTTACATCTTCGAAATTGTAAAGGAAAGTGGTTCGCGAAGTACAAGTGTTCAATCCTAGTTCGGGAGTCAAAGACCACAGACAATTTGAAACTGTAAATTGAGTCTTAAATAAAGGTTGTTACTATTATTAAAAAAATGAGGCCGTTGTTGGTAAAGTGTGCGCTCCTAGATTACTTCAGCTCTAACATGTATGACTACCGGAATATAACAATGCTGTTATGGCTGCGCGTTGATATTGAGGATGGTAATAAGTCAGGCGGATTGGAAAAAAACCCTATTACAGTCCAAATTTTAATTTTATTAATTATATATGATAAAAATGAGGACATTTATTCTTAATACATTCCCTACCAGAGCGTTTTTTGAATATTTTTCTCTTGCGGTTTTGTGAGGCGCATATAGGATACAATTTAACTAAATTTTGATTAGGTTTAAAGATATTATTTTAGATAACACGTGGTCAAAATTTATTCAAAGGTAATTTCAGATGAGGGCACATAAATGCCCCATGTAGCAGGGAACGTGTTAATAATGGTAACTATAATTGAGAAATTTTAACATCATCGTATGTCATCAAGGCCATGTATAAATTAGTAAGGAGTAAACCTACATTGATCATCACTGATTTCTATTCAGGAATCGGATACGCAAGCACTTACTGATTTTCTCATGCGCTGCCCCACTACTTGCCCTACTAACCTACTTTGGCATCGGCAACGAGAGTAAGCAGACGCTTAGCGACTTCAATGCCACAGGTGAGCAGATGCAAATAGTGATACAAGTAAACTATAATAACATACATAATATAGATTTCCTTTAAGGTAGGTCTTTAAGTTTCAAAGCGCTTTTTTATTATTACGAACTACCATTGTAATAGAAATGTTACTATCTTTTGGCTTGAAAGTCTGATATAAAACTGCATTTCATATCGGATATTGTAATGTTTTATGTGTAATAAAATTTATCACATATTACAAGTTCATTGTATCTTGTTAACAAGTAACTGACTTTATGTATAACCAAATCCATAAAAAAATTACATTATTAATAGTTCATATTCTTTATTAGCAATGTTTAAATTGCATCATTTATTTTAATAGTCTATGTTTATTATACAAGTTTAGTTATATGAAACATGAACGTATTTTATGCGCACCAAATTAAGTTTTCCCACGACAAGCCTATTGCGAGAAATTTCATTGTGGAATAAATAGTACATTTGGAATAATTTATAATTTAACGTTTTATTACTATACTTATTCTATCATTACTTTTACAAATAGTCTTTACGTCTTTATCAATCGTCCGCCATCTTAACTCTACGGTATCGACATTCTATCATCATGATTTACTTCCATACGCCACTACCTTACTTTTTTTATACATTCACGTCTCTCTATTATGCTTGCGTTCCATTTCCCATATAAATAAACCACTCTAACCCGCCCTTTTTAACATTATTCCTTTTCAAAGCGTGTACCAACGTTCGACTTTTAAATTTTTTTCTCTCAGTAAATACTATCATATCACTTCCAAATTTCGTGATTCCAAGACCAAGCATTGATATATAGCTCAGTCAGTGAATAGATTAGGGGTTTGATTTTTATAAATATAGATTAATAAACTATTCTCAGGTATAGCGATGCTGTTCTCGGCGGGTACTTTCCTCTACGTTGCAACTGTCCACGTGCTGCCCGAGCTCACGCAAACACATTCGCACACGCACACACTCTTACCCATGCAAGAGGGCGTTGCCCCCAAAATGGGATACGGCGGACTACAACTATGCGAGGTGCTCATATTGGCGATAGGAGCAATGTTACCTGTTGTACTGACCATGGGACATGAACATTAATGCCATTGGCGTGAAGTTTAAATTTGACAGTAGATTAATTTCTGATTGATTTGAAAGTTATAGGCAATAAATAGAATATAATAACATTCTCCTCATAAATTTTAAAATAATAATTTTATAAAATTAGGCGCCGCGTTTTTCTATTTCTCTCTTACTTTCTAAGTAGACATATATGTCTAATTAATTTTTATATAATGTTTTCCATAGACGGAATTCCCCAATACATTTCTAATGTGATACTGGTTAAAAATTTCGGCAAAAAGTTTTAACTATCCAAATATTTATTTTATAGCTATGATGCAGCATTCAAAATTCGAATATAATTCCATATCTCTTGTTTGACTGTAAATAATTAACACGAACAAAGATATCTAGTGATCTCAAATCTAATAAAAAAAAAACAAGAGTGCGACTACAGATTCATAACGGTTATTAATTTATAATTAGGATTGTAATGATAATTTAAAAAGGTGTATGAGTCACGACGCAGTATTTGCATGGAAGACTAAATTTTTACCGTGTTTATTACTATTATGTGTATATTGTATCAAAATCATTTGTGCTAAGTGTTTTTAGTACCATCATATTTTTTTTTTGTATATATTGAAATTATTTTTATAGCATAAAGTTGATATTTTAAATGAATTTTTTACCAACGGAAGCTAACACCGTTATGAGCACAGATTAAATATCTATTTTGATTACCTCCGGGGCGCAGTGTGTTACGGTAACGCAGTTTCCAGATTCAATTCTCGGACCACAGGAATGGAGTCTGGATGGTGGTACGGTTTTTTGAACCCGCCTGGCCAGTTACCATAACAGCTTCGCTGTGTTCCGGCAGACATATACGTGAGAGCCATAAATATTCTGATCGAACACGCTTCACCATCTACGGCCTCATTGTAATGTAACATCGGGTGAAATCTATGTCAAGTGTTAATACATCACCGATAAAAAATGTATTGTACGAAAGAAAATAATTTTTGTAATGGCGGATTATTTGATAAAATGGTTTTAAAAGGCTAGTTTACCTAGGCAAAATTAGTAAGTTACTGGTCTTAATATATTTTTCGGGGTGACAGAGCGATGTGGTGTTGTGTACATATACTACTATATATACTAATATCTCATTGTTTAGATCAATCGTATTCGCTTTTGAGGATAACTATCTGAATCCTATCCAAGAAATAACATGCATACAATGTTGTAATAATTTTATTTGCAGTAAAAATGTTGTTAACACTACCCCACTCACTGTCACTTAACATCGAGTGAAAATGAATGTTTTAGATTAGTGAAAAAAAAACTTACAACAATTCTGCGTCGCCATTATATTAGTATTGCATTTGTTAAAGATTCATGTTACTCGATTAGAAGTAGTAAAATTAAAAAAAATATATATTAAAATAGAAAAATGCTTATATCTATAGTATAAGGAAAATAATAAAAAGCCAATCCTTATATTTATTACGGTTCATGAGATAATGTTTGTCGACAAACGGCGGGTTAGTAATAGGGTTCCTTTTTGCATCAAATGACGTTTATAAACAAAATACAATTTGTTCCTTTAGCGTTAGCTTTTGACATTAATAAATTAATATATATATATATACATATATTACACGTCCACTTAAAACAAAATTTAAATGAACTTTAAAATGCAGAACGTGATTTGAAAAAAAGCCATTTATAATCTAAAGTATCGAAAGTCAATCAGTACGTTAGCGATGCAAAATAATAAATTGCGCAATATATTTTAAAATACATTTGACAAACGTGTCAAATCTGAACAATATAGAGAAACGAAAGAAAGACATGAGAGACTTCGAAATCACTAATTTTTAATATCAATTTTTTTTTATATTATAGTTTATCTTAAAAATGACCAGAAATGAAAGAATAGCAATAGACTATAATCGGAAATGTAAAACAATATGAAATCGAGTAAAAAAACAATTTTTGTACATAATATCTGAATTAATAATGTTTTTTTTAAAGATCTTTATTTAGTATCAATAGTTGCGCGAAATCATTACACGAAATGGCTGTGACTTTTGGCATAAAGCATTAATTTTTTTTATACCTATCTTTCTATTGTTTCAAAACATGATTAACTTACTTGACTAACATTTGGTACCATTTATACATTTTCCTGTGATCAAATGTGTAATAAAGTACAGTATCGAAATACTTGTTCCCCCGAGTAAGGGCCATACAAGTTTTTTTTAAAGCCAATGTCATTATTAAATAATGTTAATTAAAAGAAAAATGTCCGATCGAAGTCAGGATTCAATGAATTTGATTTAAATATCGTTAATGCTCGAGTTAATAAAAATTCGTTTCCTGAAGTTGACTAAAACAACCCTTCTTTATGTTTTTACGTATCAAAAGAGGGCGCTCTAGCCACACTATGTACAAAATTTGAAATTAAAAAAGAAGTTAAAATAGTTACCGTAAAAAAATATGATTTTCTTATTATATTATGAAGTATTATAGACAATTGTGTGGAAATGCAAGTATAGAATCACTTTTTCCGAAATTTCATATAAATTTATGAGAATTCATATATAGAAATAAATATGTGTTACAAGATCAAATATCAGTTTTGTTATATTGTATGTTATTGTTTTGTTAAATTTTCTTTTATGGTTTCTATTTGCGACATGTATGTTTGTCCACATATGCACATATTCAAGACACTAATACTAAGATAAGCCAAATTAGAAAAAGAGATTAGTCTTTTTTTAATTACCTATAATTTAGCCCTGAAAGTGTGGCGAACCGAAGTTATACGTTGTTGTCTTTATGAAATAAACCGCTTTTTGAAGAAAACTAGTTTTACTTTTCATCGAATTAGTTTAATATAAACTTTGTGATTATTGTATGATATATAAAGTTATTATTCCCTGTAGTGTATAAGAAGTTTCCCAAATCCTATCTTCTAAAAAAAATTATCGATAAAGTACGAAATGAATCTTCTCAATTTTTTTTAACATTGTTTTTTTTAGCTAAATGTTTACCGAACTAACATTTCAATTAGGAGGAATCTTCAAATTGGACGCGGAGTTGACTTTTTTTATATATTAATGGAACTTATGTCAAGGACTACTTTATTTAACAAAAAATATCAAAATCTTTACATATATAAAAGTGGTGGTCGTACATAAAAAATTGACGATAGACGAATGAAAATTTCTTGTCAACAAAAAAATTAGAAAAAGGATTTTATTGTAATGCGCCATCTATTAAGTTAGATATATAAATTAATTTTTCTGTTTAATTTTATTTACTATTTAACACGAGATGGCGCTAATTATATATTATGGCGCAATAACTTTGAATGTCTATGAGTGATACTTCGCACCAACTGCTATCGCGCTGGTAGCGCACACTCGTCGAACCGCCCTATTAGAGCGGGATCCCCCAGGGATCCTTCGTCTCCCCCCTCCTCTTCGCGCTGTACACCTGCGACATCCCCAAGGACCCTGCTGTAAATTTTTTTGCGAATGACTTCGCCCTCTACGTCTCGGGCAATAGCCTTTCCAGGCTGGTACGGACCCTCCAGATGGCGACCGGGCACCTTGACGCCTGGTTTCATACCTGGAGGATCAGCATCAGCCCGGCGAAGAGCGAAGGCCTGTATTTCATCCATTCCCGTTAATCTCGCAGTAGGAAAGCTGCTCGCTTCCTTACCCCGGGAGAAATCTCCCTCTTTGGCCGCGTCATTCCCTGGAAGGACACGGTGAAATACCGCTTTCTTCAAATTCCGCTTTCTGGTTCTTTGACGGATGAGCCAGTTTCGATGAAGCTGTAATAGTCGTCAAAAAGACTAACAGCGTAAACTTCACCGAACCCAGCAGCAGCAGTGATTATCCAGATTAATCCATCTGTAGTACTGATGCTTTACTTATCAGAAATGTCGATTATATAAAACTTTAATTTTCTTATTTAATAACATACAAATTAACTAACAATACTTGTCGTTTGACTTACAACATGATATCAAAAATATTTATGACTTTTTAAATCAAATGTTCTGATAATTATAAAAAGTATTTAAGTCACTATGGACATGATAAATACTAATACTAGAAGTCATTTTTATTATTAATTTTTAAGTAAATTCGTTAACAACATTCTCATACTTATTACTTTAGCCGAAGCGATTGGATCGCAAAAAAAAAGAAAATAGAAGCAGTGTAAACAATTAATTTATTTACCTAAGAATTGTTAACAAAACATAATGATGTTAGATTGGTATGGTCTAGATGACATCTTTAATAGACAATAGTACGTACGAAAATTAGTTTTATTTAAAAATAATGTTTACTTGTTGTTCTAGACAAAAAAGTTTTAGGTTTCATTTGTACTAATAAAAAGACAAACCCTCACCCCAAGGAAATAGTACGATTCTGTGTGCATAATTAACTAAATATTTCGACTAATAAATGTTTTTTTTTTATTAAGTATAAGAGAATAAACAATAGAAAGACAATCTATCTTATACATTTTAAACGTTTTTTATAAACTTTATTATTAACTTAAAACATAATGTAATATATACAAAATACTACATAATATGAAATGAAAATAAAAAGCTTTTATTTTAAATTGACCTATGAATACATGAAAATCTAGTATTTATATTAAAATAAGGTAATATTTATGTTTATACTAGATGCCATTATTAGTTTCTGCTATGCTGTTTTTTAATTACTATTTAAACTATCCTAATTTTCTCTCTTGTAGCCAGATGTGGTAGCTTTAGCATCCAGGTCAGGCTGTCCACAGACATAGGTTTCAGGTGAAATCGAGGTCAAGTGTTACACCATAGCCGATAAAAAAGGCTTCCTCAACTACCCTTTACAGGATTTTATCGCGAGTTGTTCTTTTGTAACTCTTGGGCAGCTCATCTCCCCATTTATTTTTCTTCCATCTGCATTCCTCTACTTTTTTTCCCGTTTCTTGGGTACTGTTCTGAAAAACTTTATTTCGTCATAAACAACTATAAACAAATTTACATGACATGATTATTTTGACTGCTTCCATGGCGCAGTGGTTTTCCTCTTGTCTTGTAAGGCGGAGATCCTGAGTACAATTTCCAGGCCACAGGAGTAGTGGATTCTTGACAGCGGTAGGGTTGTTCGAATCGGCCTGGTTAGCTGCTATAATGTCTGATATTGACGATAGACTAGCACTAAGGATGTATGCAAGCTAAGAATATGTTGGGCGAAAAAGTTATACCATCTGCGGCCTCGTTGTCACTTAGCATTAAGTGAAATCAAAGTGAACTCTTCTTAGCTCATAACTGAGGCGTAAGTGGAGGCTAAAGAAGGAATAAATAATTTGGAACAATTAATATTTATACTGAGGTGTCTAAAAAAGTATTTTTATAATAATAAATTTAAATATAATATAATAA
>DWQX01006100.1:0-11882 GCA_018245475.1 Pharmacophagus antenor | reverse complement strand
CTGCTGCTGCTGCTGCTGCTGCTGCTGGATCCTTTGCGTGAGCGGCACGTAGTTCGCCGGCGAATACTTGTTGTACAGCTCGGCGGTCGACATCGCCAGCGAGGCCGTGCTGACGAAGCCCCTCTTGGGGTTCCGCGACGGGTCCGGCTTGCCGCTCTCGCTGCGCGTGGTGGACACATCCCGCGACCTCGACTCGCTCCTGTCCGAGCGGCGGCGGCTCGGCGCGCCGTCCGACTCAGCGACGCTCGGCGCCCGCGAGCCCCTGCCGTACTCCACCAGCGACGTCTTCCTCTCCCTCTTACCGTCGACTTCCGTGTACCGCGACTTGTACTCCGTGGTCCTGTCGCCGTACGAGCTCCTCAGCGTGGACGTGACGTATGTCCCGCTGGTGGACCTGTAGTACGGCTTGTCCAGGCTGGTGGACGAGGTCAGCGTCGATCGATAGGAGCCAGTGAGGCTGCTGGAGGTGGAGGTGTAGCGCGATGGCGACACGACAGGCATTTTGGACGTATATTATGACTTACAGCCTACTAAGTTATCACATAGTTCGCTTAGCTTAGTGTAGTATCACTGGTGTGACAGTTTGATTCTCGACGGAGGTCTTTTCCTTTGCATCTTCAGGACCGACCTGTAAAGAAAGGTGCATGTTTAGGAAAAATGTGTGAAATTATTGTAGTAGATTTTAGTCAAACATCTTTCTCTTTGGAAAAAATAAGTAATGCCCGTGATCTTTTTTGCCATAAAAAATCCTTAAAATCCAATTGTTCAGACACAAAGATATTCTTCCCGTTTCAACATAGATGTACAGCTACAAATAGTTGACCTGAAAATGCATACTTTTAATAAAATTAAAAAAAAAAGCAGAAGCAAACATTATGATTTTTTTGAACCCGTGAATGGATATGTTTACTTTAAAATTATTAGAGTTAATTTGCCACAAATGTAAGCTTTAATTAACAACTATAAAATTCGCAGATGTAATGCGGTGACTAATGTACCATTCCATTGTTTATTAATAAATCCAAAGGCATTTAGTATTTATAAATGATAAATCAATAAATAATGGAAAGGTGAATCAATTACTGCTTTCAAAATGATATTTTTTAAGCTATTTAGAATGATTGATACTTAAATGAAACACAATGTAATTTTTAACTTAAGTTAACTGGCTTTTTCGCGCTTACAATCGTATCACTGTATTATATGTATAAAATTGACCTGCACAACTTTAAAAAAAATATTACATATAAGCTTTGAAATTTTAACTAAAATATTTTTATCAAATTATATACATGTAATTATAAATCAAAGAATGAAATACATTTACAATATCAATTGTGATTATATTTATAAATCATCAAATACTTTTATACGTTTTATATGTAATTATTATTTTTATATCATAAGATAAAATAATTAGAATCATAAATTTCATTAATAGTAAATCTAAAAATTGCAAAATTTTTAGTAGAAATTCATAGCGTAAAATAACATAAATGTTACTATTTTTTTTATAACTATAAAATTATTTCCACTCCATTTATTGGTGTTGACATCATTGTTGCTTAAGAAAAAATTTTGTATAATAAAACTTGTATACCTTTAATAGATTGAATGATTTAAAAATATCGAGGTTAGACTTTGTGTTATGGTATTGTTTAAAATATTGTGAGATTACATCATACCATTGTTCCTTCAATACTAATTATGTCTTAGAGACACTGTATACAAATTAAAGCCATGTCTATCCGTTTATATGTATTGTACAACACATTTATATTGAATAATATTTGTTAATTTATATACTTTTCAATTGAAAATGGCCATATCAATTAATATACTTTACGTTACAAATATAATGTCCACTAAAGTTCATAAAAAGATTGTGTGTATACTTTATTAAGATAGTAACATTCGGAATGTTACAAAATTTAGCATAGGATTTGAAATTACTAGCTCCTTTCATTAATATTTTTAAATATTGAAAAAAAAATTGAGGAAAATAAAAGTAATCGCAAGATACCAAATTAATTAAATGCAGTTAAATAAAAAAAAGTTTTATAAAATAATATAAAAAGTTATTAAGACACATTTATTAACATCCTAATGTAATGCTAGTTTTCACAATGGCTATATTAGCTGCTTTTCTTTTACTATTCGAAAATTTTATGATGCACATAAATGAACAATATAAATTTGTAAATGTAACATACTAACAGATTTAATCAAGACCCTCATATTTAAAGCAATTTAGGAATAATGAGCGAGTTAATAATGGACAAAAGAATTGTCTGGACTGTTTATCATGGACTATTTGGATATACTATGTCAAGGTTACAGTTTAATTTCATTGAAGTATGTTCTCGCACATTACAATGCGCATCATTATGATATGTATCAACGGTCTGCGCTGGCCCATCGACATTGAAATATGATATGTATCGTAGGTAGTAGGAATTGCACTAAGAACTTCAAGGCCATGCAAGATCTCATAATGCAGGCATCAAACAATTTATTTTATCACTCTCACACCACTCACCCGATGCGGTCTCCGCAAAATCACCATATAGACACCGAAAATACGCTTCTCGAGCTAAAAATAGCGTGTCCAAAAACGATTTTGCATGACACACAAAATTTGACAGAATTATCCGCATAGAAATTGAATTTTCCTTAGTATCAAAAAACGCGACGCAATTATAATCTGTGGTTAATAAGCATCTAATAAAGAAGGAGATACTCACGAAATAATAGGATTGCAGTAACCAAAGCAACTGGATAATAAACCTTTCGTTCCGTAAAACTTTAATCCTCTGTGTAATATCTCACATAAAATCACCTTCGCCGTGCACTCACTGTTTAAGTCACTTCCGTAGATTTTTGTGGAAAATAGAGCGTATACTCCGTACGTCGTCTAATATTTTTCTTGAGCTCATGTAATTTTAGATGTACGAAGGCTCCATGGTTCCATTTGAGTGACGTCACTTTAATTGTTGATGTTGGCAATCCTATTTTTATGATACTTCCGTATCAAATATATTGGGTATTCTAATCCTTTTACCTTTACAATAAAGCTTATATTATAAACTGTGACAGCTTTAAGACTTTACTGAACATGTTACCATTATCAAAAAAAATTAACATTTTCAATCAGCTGTTTTATGGAGTGTACATTATTTTAAAATTTAATTGTTATAACACAAAATAAAATAATATTTTTAAAGATTGATGATTTAAAGAACGATTCATAAAAATTTATAATTTATTGTTTTTTCTATTCCCTAAAAGATGGCAAAAATAGGTGTGTAGTAATATTTCTTTTCACACTAAGATGGCGCTGTTATTCAATTTTATTAAGACAAATGAATAATGTAGCAATTGCCGTCATCAGAAGAATAGAATAAAACAATTGTTGACACAATTATCGATTTGCTATATAATTGTTGATCGATATCAACAGACGTCACCTGTTGTAATCAAAATTTGAAATCTCAATTTATTTGTACATATTTAGAATAGATTCGAACTTTTATTTATTACATTTTTATAACAAGAGTGTGCAATCGTATCTGGTAAATTGTTGTGAGTTAATGTTACCATCTTTGTTAAATGCGTATGTTCATAGGTGGCGGTTACAGCTCAATTAGTTCATGTAGTTTATTTCAAAAAAGGTATTAAGTGATCTGTCGCAGAAATGTGAAATTTTTCCAAATATATTTCATAAAATAATACTTTAGTGAAATAATATAGAGGTCAGATTTACATGGCATGCGTCCAAATAGATTACACGGTTAGACTTTTCATTAAAGGTAATATTTTACTCAAAAAAATAATTTGAAATATTTATCTTGTCCACCAGGTAGGTGGATGACCTGGTGAAGGTCGCACGGAGCCGCTTGCGAAGACCTATGTCCAGAAGTGAACATTAATTAGCTGATATTAATTACAATAACTGTTGTATTTACAATGTTACATGAATTTTCATGTTCACAATGAAAACATTTCAATCACTTATATCAAATCGACCATTGAGGCTACTTGTCCATTAAACAATGCCAGGTGGGACGTGTATGCATGCTGAAAAAACTTACGCTTTACTAAATACTTAAAAATAAATTCGATAACCCTAATCAAACATACTCACACCAGGTGCAGATCAGAGTGAAAAGAGAAAAAAAGGAGTACTGCGCGACAAAAGTGGGTAAATCCACCCTTGCAACAAAATTGCACCCTTTGTGTAAGTTTTTGTTAAAAAATAACGTTTTTCGCGTTAAATTCAGTACCGATATTGTATTTCGTCACTCAAACGTATCTTATTTTTTTTTAAAAAACCTACTCTTTGACGCAGGGGTTAAACTTTAGGGTGGATATTTTTTTCAAATTATTGCTACTTTCAGTGTCGGTCTTTTATTCGTATCAAATATATCAGTTGTTTCATTTTCAAAAGTTATAATTTTAAAAGTGCACAATTACCATTATTTTCATCGTTACTATATAGGGCGAGGAAGTCTTTGATACAATACCGAAATGAGCTGGAATTTTTGATACGTATAAAAAATTATATACATTTGGGTTTTCTCAATGTAAGGATGTTGTCGATACGTGTATTTCGTCTAAGTATTTTTATATTATATTTATTTGTATAAATTATAAATTTTTGTTTACTTACGAACTTAATAATATCTGTGTTGTGCCTACATCACAACTTTTGTCATAGTTCGCATTCAGTCCTTCGGATTTTCTTTTCATTTTTTAATTGATGTTATTTTATAAAGTTAGTTTATAGTTCTATAATTATGACACGACATTATATCCACTCATAAACTATGGTTTACGATTATAAGATTTTTTATTCACTACGATTTTGACTACACAAGTTACGATCGATTTGGCAATGCGACATCAATGACTATTTCTTACTTTTTATTATTAGAATAACGTAAAATTTGATCATGTGGGCACCAACATATCCGTAATGGGTGTTACGGACTCTTTATTTGTATTTGTTACTTTTTTACAATAATTTTATGAAATATCCATATTGTCAAAAATTCGCTTGTTGCCTCTTTTCGCTGGTTTGCTAAGTATGTTCTGCTATCCAATTTATTCATTAAAATTACATACAGTCCTCACTTTTCCTCACCCAGTTCATCGTTTTCAATGGGCATCCTAAATATAAGTAATAAATTAAGATTGTAATTATCTAATTTGTATAATTCTTGCAGAAGTTTAAATGTTTAGTAGAATTAAAAAAAACGACATCTTAGTCATGATCAGAATTAATTTTGAGTTTTAAAATAAAACGATATTTTCAATAATAACGTTATTTATTTGTTAGTAACATTAAACATGTTTTCTTTGTGCTTGGACATAAACATATAGTAATAAAAATTATACAAACGCCTTTGTAATAATATAAACAGTTGCGAATTTAGTACAGAATACACATTAAAAATTTTATAATTCAATTTACCACCGCTATATTATTAAGAGCATAGACAACTAGATTAATGTTTTTAGAAAAAAAAAAAATGGAGATTACATTAAAAGTTGTGTAATATTATAATTAAAATATAATTCACAAGTAAGAATAAGACCATAACCGAATGGTATTGTATGCTGAATAAAGATGGCGTGCTACATAAAAATGTGAGTCAAAGGTTTTGTACGTTTTATATGCTATTTACAGATGAGCAAATTTTTTTAATTTGTCTTAATTTTATTTGTAATAACATCGTTGAATATATATATTTTTTTAATTTCAGATATAAAATGAAGTTAGACAATAATTTCTTATAATTTTAGTGGGTGAAATTGTACATAATATTAAAAACACAAATATATTTAAAGAAAAATATTTTGAATTTGTCAGTTGGGGCTTCTCTCTGGTGGTTCACTGTTTATTCTTGAGTCTTCAGTCTTCCAACGGTCGTTTCGCCGCCGGCCAGGAAAGTTAGCAGGCTATACAGTCTCCCCTAAATGTTGTAATGCAGTA
Source organism: Pharmacophagus antenor (assembly GCA_018245475.1). Classification (NCBI taxonomy): domain Eukaryota; kingdom Metazoa; phylum Arthropoda; class Insecta; order Lepidoptera; family Papilionidae; genus Pharmacophagus; species Pharmacophagus antenor. The sequence continues at coordinate 5,887 of DWQX01006100.1, read as the reverse complement.
CTATACAACCTACTACCTCACCATGCCGACGGCTGTTATGCCCACCGTAGCCTCTGTTTCTGGTGTTGCTTCTCCTTGGCTTTCCATCTTGATATTTATTCACAAACAGACTTGCTACATAACAAATTTTATTAATGTTTAAATATTACGATCAAGCGATGTAGTTTGAAGAATTCAGTGAAACTGGCATCTAATTTTACTTCAAACCATAAACAACTAATTCTCTATGTATTTATTAATGAAATTATTTACAATTTACAAAATGTGCTACAAATTCGATATTTAAATTTCTCCATGCCTATTAATTTTAGACAGATAATAGCCATTTTATATTATAAAGAAATACTTTCTGTGTCATAGTTAACAATTTTTAATACAAGCAAAATAAGTACATGTAATTTGATTTTTTTAAAAATATAGTTATTTATAAATATATTGTAATACTCCCCACAAACATTTCATAAATCGTACATAAATAAATCAATTTGGGAATGGTTGACCATTTCAGTCACGGACAGATCAGTAAAAAAAAATAAAAAATATCAAATATTCACAAGAACGGTTAATACGTTGCAAGTTATTTTAGAAATACAAAATTTCTCTCTTATATTGCAACTAATGGTGCATAAAATTTAAGTCTTTTACTATAATTATTATTAATCACATAGAATAAAGGAAACATTTACGTGGGAAATGAATTAGTGATAAATGTCATCAAAAAATGTTATATCCAATGTTTTGAACATAACATTTGATGATATTCCAATAAATTAAAAAGAAAAAAAAATATTTCACATAATAGGGTATGTAATAGCACTGTGCGCAAATAATAATAATAATAATCCCAACTAAATACACAGAACTGCGTAGTTCCATTTGTCCAGTTCATGAATTACATATACGTATTTTTACGTAAACATGATCTACATATATAATTTAAAATGTAATAAATTATGAGATTGAACTAATATATGATTACTGTTAAATACGAATACAAAAGTGAACTTCAATGACATAATAAAAAATGGGAAAACAGAACACTAAAAAATGTAATACTTTAATATTATTACAGAGCAAATAGATTTGATTTAGTAATTTATTACTGATTATCAGCATAAATTATTTTTTTATGTTACTGTGACATTTGGACAAATGATAACTACCCTTAAGCAAAATATAAATCATCTTAAAGTAATACAAATAATACAAACATAAAAGACAATGTGCACGCTACAAAAATAATAACAAAATGAAAAAAAAGAAATCGGAAGTGAAATAAAAACGAAGGAGGCGATGAATTCCCGCCAAAACTGCGCCCGCGTATCACCAAACTTGTGTGGGGCCGCGCACGCCCGCGAGCGGCCTGACGCACTATGTCACAAGCGTTTCTACACAAACGTCATTTAGGAGTAGACCGACAGGCGACCATAGACAAAACAGTTGTTTTTTTTTCTAACAACTGAAACGCAATTGTGACAAAGCCGCAGAACAGTCGCAAGATGGCGGCACCTAAACGTCAAATGCTCACAAGTTCGGATCTACGGGTTCCAGTTGAGGGGGGCAGGGTGCTAGAGATCGGCTGATCCAAGAAGATTAGAAATATCTTCTAATATTATTAGATTCACCGTCAAGGACGAAACAAAAAAAAGTAAATTTACTACTTGTAAAAAATTAAATAAAAAGCGTTATATCGAGCATTTTATAAAAAAAAACATATATTTTGGTAAATATTTAAAAAAGTTATATCCCCCGATTTATGTTAATTGTGCATAAAATGCAAATTTTAGTGGTTACTCGGAGACGTGGATAGGATGTTAGGACAAAAGATAAATGTGGTTCGAAGCCGATTATTTTGGTTTTAACTTTTCAATTACTCATAAACTGTTTATTTTTTCTTTACAAATTCGTACCGTTTTAATAAAGCCCAAGTGATTCCTAAGCGATCTTACTGTCGAGTTAGATGATTTTCATCCTTGATGTGAATACGTGCAAAAATTATGTTTTCATTATCTATGTTAATGTTGGAATAGTAAAAGGTTGCGTTAAGGAGACAAACTAAATCCCCCCGCCAGACAATCTTCTGTGTTAACTACTTACTCATTTTCGTAGCACCATGTTTGGCTAAAAATCTGAAATAACGACAACAGAGCGATAAAGAAATAAATTAGGACTACCAACGTATATTATACAAGTATTTGTATCAACTAGAAACTTAAAAGAAATGAAGAGAGAAAAAATTAACTAAAAATTTGTAAGAGAGATGGAAAAAAAAACTCTTTGATGAAAAAAGTAAAAATAAATCTTAAGAGAAACTGTTGAAACGAATTGATGCTTCTGATCATTATTTAAAAATTCTTTTTTTATTTCTTTATTTTGACCGGATGATAGTCCTAATGGTAATAAAATTGAAAGTTAAAGAGAAAGAAAGATTCAAAAACGTTGAACTGAAGTGGAGACAATGAATTATTTAGTATAATGATTACTATTTATTTGGGATGGCAGTTTTAATATGTTTCATTCTAATTAAATTGTAAGTACTCAATTTGGCATTTATTGAGTAACTGTAAATAAAAATAATTTCGAATAGATTTAATTGAACATAAAACAAAACGCAACCTGTTTTGTTTTTATCACTTACTATTTAAAAAAAAGCATGTTACGTACACAACGCTTGATATGATAATGCCATAGAAAAATCAAAAATGTCCAGATTCCGAAGTGCATCTTTTCTCAGTCATAAGTTTCTTTACGAAGTCACGATTGGCACTTTCTCGCATCATCTCTTTTAATGCGCAATTTCATTCAAACATCGGACACACAATTTTATATGAATATTTTTATATTTAAATAATATCGTATCCGATATTTCTCATTATTTATCTGTTGAAGACTCTCATTATTTATAAATTGAGATAGGCTGAAAAGGCTTTAACGAAAAAACTTTGAAAAGGTGATAGCGGACAGTTTTCGTATACGAATTATTTGATCAAATGTTGCAAATGGGTTAATTCAGGACATATATATATACATATATATATATTTAATAGTTATAAATATGCAAACGCGTTTGCCGGTGATCCCTGATTATCTTCGAAGTCGCCGCGACGTCGGTCTGGTCTTCGAACACCTTAAGCTGCACCTGAAAATGCGATACAATTTTGTGAAGAACAACATATAATTTTTAATCAGTTTTAATTTCGTTTTTAGTGAATATAATATCCCATCAGATAGACCTACAACAATGGAATGTAGAAATAACATTTATATAAATTTCTAATCTAAAAGATTTCTTTCAGATTTATAGCAAATAATGATTAATAAATGAGATATAAATAAAAGAGTAAAGAATTAACGAACGAATGTTGTAACCAGCTCAAGTCTCGAGCATCTTTCAAATGTATTTATTTTAAAATACAGTTTTCTTCTAAAGTACTGTAGCCTAGTACTTCAATAAGCTTATTTCTCTTCGTAATCTAAGAGGGAGAGAGTGAGAGAGAGAGAGAGAGAGAGAGTGAGAGACTAACGCCATAGCGTAGTGGCTTATGGCTTTGCCTTGTAACGAGAAAGTCCCCGATTCGAGTCCCGGATCACACTCAATGTAATGTGCTGCCATTACAGTATTGTTATGTTCTAGCCGTGACCGAGTGAGTGTTATATCACAGAAGTATTGTATGCACACAGGCTTAACCATCTACGACCTCATTGTCAATTAATATTACAATTATAGCTTAGCTTCATCTAAATATGCCTAAAAATGAGGTCGAAGTTGATGAATCGTGCTCACCCAGGAGGCTTCCACTGTCACATGCTAGACTGCTGGATGACAGCAACGGAGTTATGGCGGCAGCTTGCCACTGAGACTGGTAGCTGGGCCGGCAAATACGGAAAAAGTACCACGACGTCCTAAACCAATGTACCGCGGATTGTTGGATTCCTACTGTCGCTTGGATTGAAATGAAAATTGTTAAAAAAAAATAAATAGAAACCAACTCTCACAATTTATGTTAGGGACCGTTAGAAGAACTATTGTTGAAAAATTAAAAAAAAATAATAATAGACAACCTATCAATAAATTCGCGACGCTAACGTCGCACAAACATAAAAGATGGGAGGATTTAAATAGCACAAACACACAAAAAAAAAATGAAATAAATACAACTTAAGAAACATTGTAAGAAGTGTTTTCGTTTCCTATAAAGATTTATCATAATTCCTTTGTTAACAATTTTAAGAATGATGTAATTTTCTAATCTTTTTATATCGTAGTTTTTTCATGGGAAACACTTAAGTGACATTGCTCACTTGATATCAAGTAATTTTTGTTGGTGTTGAAATAATAATATCAAAATATTCGCAATGGAAATAAGGAAAGAGACGATAAGTTTGAAAAGGCTGAACTATATTTAATTAACGCTAGGAACATTGTACATTAAACTAGTACGTAAACAAAAAAAAAATCAAAATCAATTTATTGTTTATCTGGCTGTTATGTTACATAAACACACATACAAATAAGTTTCAAACGTCTCTCTCTTTTGTGGGAGGTTAGAGAGAGACGTTAATACATGAAATCTATATTTGACGGTTATCTAGGATTTCCTTATAAAAACATTTCAATATATGAATCTTTTTTAACAAATAAATGTCACCCACGGTGAAATATCGAAATAATATATCATTATTTTTAATCTGTAGAATAGTTTAGATCATGACAGGTGTACGACGGCGACTTCCTTGGCCGCGTTAATTGAATAATAATAAAAAAAAAACAGAGTTTAAAAAGAACAAAAATGGCGGCAGTGCGTGAGAAACGCGGCAGATGGCGCTCGATCCGCGGGCCCGTTTACCGGAATCTGGTAAAAAGCCGTAAAAAGTTTGCGCCTAATACAATGGGCGAGGGTTTTTGCTCAAAATTGCCGTGTATTTCATTGTCTACACAGTTTATTTTTTTTTTAGCTAACATTAGGCAGGGCTTAGAATGTTTTTACTCGTGCACTTTGTAACGGTACGGTTTATATCAGAGGATCATATTTCTTACGATCATAAGATGGGTGATAATCTCAGATTATATCCACTAATCCTCTTACACTGTTTAGTACAGAGCAAGATAATATAACTATTAAAGCTAATAGCTCGTATTCTTTATCGTTTTTTATTTTTTTTTTAATTCGGAATTACGACAGAGGAATTTCGAGATCGACTGCCTCTTTGGACAGTGATTTATCACAAGCCTTGTAATACAGAGTTCCTGGGTTCGATTCCCGGGCTATAAGTGTTTTGGAGTCCGGATGGTGGTAGGGTTTTTCGTGCCACCTCGCTAGTTACCACCCTCCACAATGTCAATCTGTCGCCGTAAACGCTTTCCGGCAGTCGTCCATGTGAGAGCCAGAAGTATTCTGGGCGAACGCTTCTTTATCCACGACCTCATTGTCACTTAACATTTGGTCAAATCGTGATCGATTGTTAGCTTACAACCGGTTCAAAAAGTATAGATTGTCGTGAATACAATAATATTTAATTTTGATGTTAGGAAGGAGTTATATCGAGTCAGAGTAAGCTACTATCAAATATTGTTCCATTTTGCACGATCCAATTTTAATTGATGCACGCATAATGATATTTCTGTGTCATTCAGATGAAACGACTGCTAGTTGAATTCACAAATGGATAAACAGAAATGGAGCGACAGAAAAAATCTCAAAAAAAAAAAATAGAGAGACGCACTTTTGTCTTTACGTTTGAAATTGGAACAGGTTATTCGTGCGACCTTTATGCATTCGACGAAAATGGAGTCGCCATATTCGACTGTTTAATTCGGCGTTTCCCAAGGTGGGGCGTTGGCCCCACAGGGAGGCAAATTCTGTCATTTAGAGGGGGCAATCGGCGA
>DWQX01006099.1:0-11886 GCA_018245475.1 Pharmacophagus antenor | reverse complement strand
TATATATATATTATAAATGTAAATAAGTAAAGAAAATATAATGTGATTTTTATATAAAACACGAGAAAACATCTAATACACAATAACAGTTTTATAAGTAGACTTAAAATTTTCAAAATTTTGTACATCAATGATTTTAATTTAAAGGAACGAACTACAGTAATTGTTTTTATTTCGAGTTAGTTTCTTTCTTATTGTGAATCATGAATCACATTCATTGCTCCCACACACCTATGTCTCATACGAGAAGGTGAATGCCCGTTCTTAGAACCTTGTCCCGCTTGTCTTCAGCCTCGAATTTAGTTTCAATATGTAAATAACTATAAAAAAAAATTAACGACTATCAGACTCGTTTAGCTTGACCATTTATTATCTGTAAGACAATTTCGGCGAATGATAATAGTCAGAATTAAAAGTGGCCATGTTAAAGTAACATATATTTATTATTCAATATTATTTTATATGACAAGCTAGTTGCATAACAATACTTTTGTTTTATTAAAATGTTTTTTCTAAACCTATTTTTACAATGTTTTAATAAACATATAAGGTTAATCATCTAAAGGGGTTTATTAATAAGACATCGCGTTAGATCTGATCATATTAAAAAAAAGATTAAACAGCACATCATTATTTACTGCGTTACGTTTTTAAATTTATTAATATCTAACAGTATTAGAAAATGTCGTAATGTTAATTTTATTATTAAATCTAGCATAAGTTAGATATACTTTATAATTTTGTGTGAGAATTTTAAATTTAATGAAATACTTAAATCGAAATGTAGAAACAAATCAAGTTGGTCATATGTTATGTAGTTGTACCAAACAATATAAGAGAAAATGTTAGGAAAAAACATATTTCACATGAAAATAATTCACATGTGCATTATATCAAGTTTAGGCATAGACATTGATTATTATTACGAAGAAGTTGTTGTCAAGCAACACAATATCAGCATATTAGAAGACTTGTTGCTTCTACAAAATGAAACTTACAATACTTCTGTCATTGAAAAAGATTCCGAAATGAGTGATGCAGAACAAAGAGAATTTAATTACGCAACTGAAGAAAATTTCACAGAAAATATTTCTATTGTTGCGGAAGAAAACGATGAAAATCCTATCAAACCTGATTATCAAAAATTGGTTCAACAATCTCTTCTAAGCAACTTGAGTGGGTTCACAAAACCGCTTATAAATATTTTTAAAGAATATGAGTATATATACGACGATGAAAATCGTCAAACGCCAGAGAGTATTAACTTACAGGTATTTGATAGACCTATTGAAGAAGATACTTTAGCGTCTGGACGAAGACATAAACAGAAAATTTACTACAAATTGAATCGAACGAGTAAGTTAAAGAAGCACAAGTCGGAAAAAATTAAATTAAATATATTAGATTATTACAGTTTAGAGCCTGCATTTACTTATGTAAACGTAGATAGCAGTAGAACTATAAGTGATGTTAGCAATACATGGTATGTTCCTCATGATTTGCCTTGTTGGCAATTACCTCTTTTATATGGTGAATTAGGATATAAAGACAAATCTTCTGAGGTATTTTCTATTAACCAAGTCTATCTTAAAAATGTCGTACATCAAACAAATCATAAGAAAACTTTTCCTAAAATATCGCATATACCAGAAACGCAAACATACAACAAGTGGTGCGAAATAGAACCATGCTACGGAGACCACACTCTTTGCCTGTTCCCAGATAAAACTATTTCCAATTTATGTGAGAAAGACTATACAGTAAAAACTCCGACAATGGCGGAGCAAATGGCCTTAATAAATACTATAAACTCTATGCGAAACCGCATTGCTATTGGAGAGTCAATACGATATTCACACTTGCCACAAGCAGCTAATATGATGCAAATTACATACGATTTTGATTTAGAAAAAATGGCGTACGCATGGACTAGCCAATGTTTACCTGGTCCAGCACCTTGTTCTGCTCTTGACGGCAACTTTGTATCTCAAATGGAATGTAAAAAATCTATGAAGCGATGTTGTGAAAATTCATACAAAATAGGTTTCAATTGGTAATGAACTTGTGTATGTTAATTCTTTTCATTAAGTACGTACTTTAACTTTTAATATCTCTTATAGCACACCATTACCTGAATGCTTTGTAATAGCTGTCGTTGGTTGCATACATGCATGGTATTGGAAGGCCGGAGAGAATCTAAGCGAAAATGATATCGTGTGTGGGCATATTGAAGCATCAACTTATAACACCGTCCAATTGATTTGGGCAAACACACATAAAATTGGATGTGCTTTTGGCGTGAGCAGAAGTGGTGATATAAGAGTAGTCTGCAATTTTTCACCTGGTGCTCCTTACAATATTAAACGATCATTTTACTGTGGAATTTTGCCGCATAGTGATATTACAGACTACGTAGATTCAACTATAGATATCACAAATCTAACATTCTTATCTTCTTTAGGTATTAAATTAGATGAAATTTTGGATTTGAACATGAACAATGAAAGTAAAATGATTACTAATAACAATGAAATAGGTAAATATAAAAGTTTGTCAAATGAGTTACCTCACTGGGGTGTAGAATCCCTTAGTAAAACATATCGAGAGGGATGGGCGTCCCGACTTTTACGAAAAAGGACAAATGGAACAGTTGGATTGCTTGCTCGTGTAGTAACCCAATTTACTTTTACCGAACAAAGTCAAGCTAGGTGTGATATAGAAGAGCCGATTTACGTAAAAGGTCAACCAGGTTCCCTATGTTTAGAAAGAGGCAGAAGATATCCTGCGTTATGCTACCACTTCGGCGACCCAACACCTGGATATAGACTAATAGCCATCTTAGCACCTGTTACACTGTTTTCTTTGATTTTGTACGATTTATTTAGTGGTGCAGTTAGACAAACAATTCATTAGTAGTGTATATAGATTTGCTGTAATAAAAGCTATTTACATTTCATATAGTGTGCTTTCGTTAATTATTGTGTTTAAAATGTTAGATAGTTAGTTATAAATGTTAATTAAATGTACAAAATGGGAAAGGTAATATCCATCAAATGGCTTAACTATTTTTTCGGATCATAAACTAAGAACACGATCGAGTCATATTTTAAACAAAAAAGAAAATGTTAAAAATAAAATTTAAACACTTTTGTATCTTGGTTGAATAAAATTATTCTGTAGAATATATGCTTACATAACCCATAAGAAGCTTTGCACTTCGTCTTTGGATACGTATTTTTTTACATGTAATATTTTTATTTGTACATCTCAAAGTTCTATAAAAGGGAATTCTTTGTCTATTGTATAAACTAGGATAATTCCTATAACAAATAATATATACATCAGATTATAATAACATTTTTAAAAATATTTTATACTGAAAAATAAATTGAATTGTGCTACTGTCATACAAACGGATATGAAACAGTGTTTGTATATGAAATATTATTTGCTATATTTCCAAATTTACACAGAACAAAACAGGTTTTCAATTAACAAAATGTTGTTTCTCTTCAGATTATGAAAAGTAAGTATGATGCAACTTCGTGAATTATATCCAATTTAATTACATACACAAACTTAGACGTCTTACTGAACTAAGTACGAACTAAGCAATATACTATACTCTTCATAGGCTTACTGTGTATTTCTAATTAATTTTTAAGTTTGGTTACCTTACAAATGTACACAGTGTATTCACAAAGGGCTATGCAGTTCGTTATTTTCTTAATGTTATACATGGACGCCGTATCAAAATCCTATTTTAATGAAATATTGCCGTTTTTCAGGTTTGTTTTATTTTATTAAGTCAATTTTATATTAACTTTTAGTGTGCTGCTAATACAGAAACCCGTTATGCCTCGGAAACATTTATTTAACCTTAAATATTGTGAGCGACTATAAGGGCACTTAGAAATTTTGCATTCGTGATATTGAGAGTAGTTTTAGCCGCTAGACACATTTTGTCTTTCTGAACCGGAAGGCGTTTATAGACTCTGTGAGAATTATATCGGTGTTTATTTACTTTATTGTATTTGTTTTAATGTAGTGAAGTTCAGTTATTTATTATTGAAAGACGTTTTCAGAAAAGTCATCCATATCTAAAACTTAGCTTTTCTCGGCGCACATCGTAACATAACTCCGTACTATCGGATAGTATCATAGTCTAGCGTGGTCAAGGTTTAAGATGGTCATTATTTATACCGAAGAAGTAATTGTTATTTCAGTTGAAAGAAAAATACGTTAGTCTTGGTTTAATGATAGCATCATATTTTTTACACATAAAACCATTTTTTTTAATTCAATAAACCTAATTTTTTTTCACTTATTATCTACTTTTTGTGTAAGTTAAAGTATTCTTACCTGTCATAAGCAATGATAAGCATAACATTGTTACTGTATATAATTCCATCGCCGTTTTTGTGTTTGCTGTCTTTATATGTATCTTTCAAAAGTCGTTCGTCAAGCCTCCAAACGCTCGGTTCGCGGGCTATGCTTGTGTTTTGGATGAATGGTCCCAAATGTAATATAAAACTTATCGATGCCGATATCTGTAAACAGTAAAAAATCACAATTAAGATCTTTCTTTAAATTGTCAAAAAACAATAAAAGCAAAAATTTTTTTTGACACAACCTTAATAATTATACAATTAACATGAAATTTAACTATAGGAAACACCAAAAAAAATGTACGTTCGCGTCGGTCCAGTTGTGTTAATATGAATGTCTTGTAGATGACGCTCCTCCACACATTTTCAGTGACGACCTTGAGAGACAGGGTGCATGGATGTCATGACATTGTAATTCCATAAACGATACTGATCATAAACTTATTACAGTAGTTAATGATTAATTAAATATACATACACGTATGCATACGCACTTACACATATAATCGTGATAACTTCATGTAAATATAATTTAAATTATAATATAAATACTCTGATTCAAGTGACACACGTTATACCATAATTTTGCCTGAAGCCGCTTATCTCTCTAAAGCTTAGTAAACCTGTAAGAAATATTAACTAAACGGCTTCTCACATTGCTTCACTTTTTTATTCATTCAAAGGTAGATACTCTAATAATCCGAATAAATAGGTCATGTATAAAAAAAAATCTGGATAATACTATCTTGCTTAAGCCTATTCTACGAGTAAAACATATTTCGAGCTCCTTTTCAAATCTAATATCAGACACTGACTGAAACGTAAAATTGACGCAGTGTCATTAAATTTTAAATAATATAATAGTTTTTTATATTTTTAACCCACGATAAAAGGCACGTCCTCAATTCTATGCGTATTTTTTGTTCCATTTTTATGTATAAAGACGCATAAAGTTTGATAGAGTAGTCTGATTTCTTTGATACTTACATTTTACATTAGGTTCTTTATAACTTGAAATTAATATTAATTTGTCCCTTTCACAATATCCAACATTGCGTTTTTATCAATTTCTGTTTAACATCTGTTCAATATAAAAAAAGTATTACTTTGGAATGACATTACTAGTAGATTGTTTATAATCCGAATGTAGATCGCAAGCTTTATGTGGATACCCGAGTAAAAATAAATCGCATTGCAATTTGGCGTAGTTTTCTCTTTTTCAAGGTCGACACGCTCCGTGTAACAATCAATCAACCTTTCAACTTTTGAAAAAGTTCATTTTAGTTTTGTAAGGAAATTACAATTATTTATACAATTAATCTCCACAATGCAAATGTAACAAATCTTACATTAATTAGATTATAATTAGGCATGTGCTATACCCTAATTAAAATAAATATTACTGTTTCTTAATAAATAATGAATAATAATTTCAAATTATTAAAACACTATCAAATTTGATCTATCACAACTTTCCACGATATTAATTTTATATCAATACACATAATCCACGTAATTTAAACAATATATTATGTATGCATAATTTCAATACTTTATATTTACACCTATAACGGCGGTGTGACCGATTGTCAGAATGTTTCATGCCAAGGTCAAAAGAATTTATTACATTTTGTATGTTTGGTCAAACAAAAAAATGTAAACCGCTATACTCGTATTTCCGTGTCAGACAATATTAAAACTATATTTTAAGTTCTAAAATGTTTAACTTATTTTATGTTTAAAATCCAAATTTCTTCAACTGATATCTCATTGAATTATTTTTACTTTGAATATATTAGTAGTTTTCGTTGAGGAATTTTTAATATATTTAAATAAGAACTACGGTTTCTGTAGTCATTCCTAAATGGTATACGATAGTTATTGTGTTTCAAAACAAACGTAGATCATTAAATGATAAAACAAATGAATGATACTCATAACCAAATTTTAGATTTTGGAATATTTGTTAATCTATCTATATTAGCAATTAAACTTTTCGCAAAGGCTCTCTTGCGGCTTCAATAAACTGTTCGAACACATGAACCTACCTGCCTCTCACATTACGCTAGCAGCCGCACTTACGAAATCCGGTTCGTATTGTATCATTCGACGAGGGCATTGTGGTTAGCGAATACAAGTTAACATATCTCATTTTAGGGTTAGGTTAAGATATTTTATTACTATGTAAAATAACAAAACCTAATGCAAGATGCATGAAATGAACATTTTCACTTATTGATTGTGTAATATTTGTCTTTATTATTTTATAGCTTTTGTAATTTTTAATACTTGCTACTGATTATTTTAAACTAATCTCGAACTACGATTTCGCGGATATGAAGAGCACAAAAAACTGTATCTGTTATCCCAAGGAGATTCCACAATGTGAAATTGTTTTCACAATAAAAATATGTGTAACACAGGGTAATCAACAACTATTATAATAAATTTCATTAAAACCCCTGAGCTAGATTTTGCGTTAAGCGATATAGTACAGAATTTTTTTTAATGGTTGTTTTTGGATTCCCTAGACTTACAGAAGGAATTAATATCAAAAATAATTTTACATGGTGTTTTTGGAATTTTCTGCATATCTGAACATGAGACAAAGCCAACGCAGCCAGGTACTTTAACTCGGTGTGGTAAATGGAAATAAATGTTTACGGTATCTTGTATTTACGTATCTGTTACTAAGGTTATTATTCGTATTTACTATAATATCAAAAGGATTATCGACGAACAAAAGAAATATTTAATTATTCAGAGGTTACGTGACCATCAGAGATTTGAATATCTGAGTGCTGTATTAATACATATGTAAAATATTCTTGTCAAAGCGTATTCATTGTACTAGTTATAAATTATAGGATTTCAACACATTGCGAGTTATGATAAACATTGATATTATTAGATAATTTATTAGAATGTAGAAACTGTTATAAAGTTTAAGCAAATTGCGAGTACAATACTTAAGATGCATAGTTTTTATTATTTACGATGCGAAAAAGAGTCTAACTACTTTTGTTTATGAGATGAGCTGTATCTGCCAGTTTACTATGCCTACGCGCGTATTTTATCTTAAATTAGTAAAACTTAAAAGAACTCTACGCTTTGCTTTATCTTATTTATTAACCACCGACAAGAAGGCGGTTGTGAATTATATATAATGAACATGAAAATATGCAGCGTTTTTTTATGTACCACGTGGAACTTCCTGTGTGTCCAATTTTGAGGTTTTTTATTAGTTTCAGTTATGTGGAACGTATGCCTCGAAGTTAATCATATAAAAATTAGAAAAAACTAAATTCCAATACCTGTAATGGTAGAAAAGGAAATTGTTATCCAAGAGTTAATATCTTTTATTTACCCGATTAATTGATTTAAAAACCAACGCTGTGTAAAAAAGACAATGTTATTATAGTAACGATCGCAAAAACCAGAATAATGATCAGATTCGAAAAGGTTACTAATAAGAAACCTGACTATAAACTATAATATTTATTTGCCTGTGCATAGCTACCACGTATTTGTTTGCGCACTTTGAGTGCTGATAAGTATTCATTGAAATAAGGCATAATTCATTTAGACTCTGTGTGCGGCTGTGTGCCACCCCAAGGTTTCACAGGTGCAATTTGTGTAATAGATTAAACTGGAAATCAAACCAGGAGATGCTTTACGGGTGGCATACAGTTATTTTAATAATGAAAATGTTTACAAAATCAATTGATTGTATTTGAAACATTATTTTTTTAACAGAACGAGCTAACACTTGACCTCAATTTCAAATAATGTTAAGTGACCATGAGGCCGTAAATGGTGAAGCGTGCATGCCCAGAATACGCTGGCTCTTACATGCATGATTGTCTGAAAACCGCAATCGGAAAACAGCAAATTGGCATTGAGATTAGCTAGCCAGGTTGGTTTGAACAAACTCTTACCAACATCCAGATTCATTACTCATATGGCCCCTGAAAACGAACCCAAAACTTCTGTGTTACACGGCAAGTGGAAAACCAGAGCACCGTGATAAAAAATATTATTTGTTCTATTTTAATCTGATTTCAATCCTTTTGAATTTACTAATAATATTTTTATTTCGAAGGTTATCACCATAATGAACTGGTTTCACTCATTTATACATTCCGGGGTCAAAATTTATTTCCTACAATGTGTTTATAACCAGTTTCGCAATTCGATCGTATTTACTATTATTAGAATTACATCTTGTCTAATAAAATAAACAATTCAACAATGTTAAATAATTACCGTTTATTTAAGATAGTAAATTATCAATTTCTTAATTTCCTTAACGTTAATGATGGACGGGGCGTAAGTACATTACGTAAAACGAAAAGCGAGTTGCGTGAATTAATTAGTTTTCTAGGGCACAAAGCTGTTACGCGTTTATTGTATTAAGCGCATCGCTACTGTATCGGGTTTGGGGTCATTAGATTGAATTCAGCATTGGATAAAATATTTACTTTACTATATATTAATTTGTTAACTTCGTCTTAATCTCAAAAAGTTGTCAATGATGACGATATCTGCCTTTTACGTGTATGCGCGATATAAGTTAGGGGCCAAGAAGTGGTCTTTGAGCTGAGTATGTTACAATTTATTTTGAACAAACCTTTACTCACCCGCATCTCTAGGCGAGGTAATTTTTTATTTCATATTAATGTTATTCCCCATCCAGCAGGTGTACCAATTTTCTAGCTCATCGAATCAGAGAATAAAATTTTAATTGCCATTTTAAGCACCCCCTTTTCCAACTGAGGGATGAATTTTCAAACAACCATTGTGGATAACTATACATCACAAAGAACACACCTTCCAAATTTCATGTCTCTAGGACCAGCAATTTACCTTGTGCGTTAATTTATATATCAGTCAGACGGAACTTTCAATTTAATTTGTTTAGATATTACAAGAAACACAGTGAAAACCATTACGCGATATACTTATCGCGTAAATTGTAAATTCCCACGTTGTAGAGCTCTTGTAAAATAAAACGTGTTAATGCAACACAAATACTGTTATAATTCGCTTATGGATGCATTCGATTTAGTCGCATAAGCGTTTTCGTGAAAAGCTGAACAACAAAAGTTGAGTGAGTCGTTCATCCATAACTGCGCGTAATCATATAACACGCTATTGCAAACGTATCCTCGTAAAACATATATTACGACTTTAGTTATTCAATACACGATACATTTGAATACTTA
The DNA here is from genome assembly GCA_018245475.1 of Pharmacophagus antenor. Classification (NCBI taxonomy): domain Eukaryota; kingdom Metazoa; phylum Arthropoda; class Insecta; order Lepidoptera; family Papilionidae; genus Pharmacophagus; species Pharmacophagus antenor. The sequence continues at coordinate 2,273 of DWQX01006099.1, read as the reverse complement.
ACACTTCGATTGAATTACATCTTATCTTAATAATTATATAAAAGAAATAATGTCCTTGAATTTATTAGAAAATTAAAAAACCTATACAACTTTCTTACAATGTCTCTGACATTTTCGCTTTATACTCGTAATATTTATAAATAAATCTCAACGTTTAATAAATGTTATTATGTTATATCACGTATTATAACACCTTATATTTTAAAAATCATCAAACTTTAGCTTAATTGTAAAATATCGTCAGTAAAAAAATATTGACTGATATAATTTTAACGAAATTAACCGGGATGTTCGCAATGCTAATCATCGAGTCGAATTTTTGAGTTGATATTTTGTTTAAACATTTTTGAAACAAGTTTAAGATGTAGTCAGAGTTACAAAAATCATAATGACAATACTTTAATTGAAGCTTTTAATATTCTTTTCTTTTGTGTAATATTTGCCTGATCTTACTTTGAAGCAATTTTTTATCATTGCTTTATAATAATATTGAACTGTTATAAACATAAAAAATGTTTACAATTGTTCAATATTTTTGATAATTTATATGATTTTAAAAAAAAAGCTACTGCGTTGTGATTATGTTTTGTACGTAGTAATAATTAAATGTAAAAAAAAAATAACAACATATTTTTAAATTTGTTGTTATCCTTTCCGACATCCGACAGTTTAAGTAATCGAAATTAGTCACGATCTGTTGATAAATATGGGGCAAAAGTTTATCTGGTGGACAGATCCTTATTTTGGTTTCTATGTTTCTTCCCTTTACCGAATAATTTAGGTACCTTGTAATGCATTTTTAACCCTATGCTGTCCTATCAGCGTAATATTATAAATAATCACATACGCATTGTACTTTATTATATGCAAGTTTCAAGAAAGAAAAAAAATAAAAAAACTAACTTAAACATAGATAAACAAATATAACTGACATTATTAAATAATTTATACCTGGATTTAATAGGCACTAATGTTTTAATTGTATTCAAAGCTAATCATTAATGTTTATCACCAAACATCACTTCAATTTACTTTTCGAAATCCGCACAGATTCACGGTGGCGAGCGCCTCGTTCACTCCGTACGCGAATTTAGGCAAGAGCGCGCGGTGCGGAACGTAGACGAAAGCACACTGCGCCACTCGGTGCGCCTCGACCAAGGCCCTGTAACACTACGTAACTGATGTGTACTTGACCGACGTCTCGCACGCCCGCTGAACAATCCGCGTACCGTGCGGTGATTACAGAACTCGTGTTTTGGACATTAATTAACTAAACGTTAAGGTAAACCTTTAGTTGCTGTTTTTCATTTGGAAATACATTAGTATTTTTACATTGTGGGGTAGCGGCGAATAGACGTGAGAACTGGGTATACAAAAAGCGGCGTGTTATAAAATTATTAATGTACGTGTAATTTTACATAGTTACTGTGGACAGATCATTAATATTTATTTAACACATAATGTAGGCAAATTTCTGGTCATCCTTACATGCACGTATTTGTTGTGAAATGTTAGTAGCATTTGAATGAGTTCGTTGTTTAAAATATAATATAAATATCTGGATTATAACAGATGTATTGAATGGTAGTGGGTAATAATAAATGTAATAAAACAACAATTTTAAAGAAACAAAAAATTTACACATTCGTAATTTATTACATTCATTTGTTTATACACAAAACATTTTATGTACAAAAAAGTTATAATGACAAAAGTCGTCCTCTACTAGTTAACCTTTCGTCTGTAAAGTAATTACTGGAATCAATCCAAAAACAATGCTTAATTTTACAATCTATATTTATTCTTGTGTCAGTCGGGCGCCGTGTGGACGGCTTGCGATCGGTGGACATTACTTCGACGTAACCGGTCCAACTACGTAGCACTGTTACTCTCGTTATATAGGGCACTTGGCTTTTAGACCCTCAAAGTATCATTTGTATATGGGTTTTCGAAAATAAATTTAAACAAATGTATCAAATTTGTATTTTACCAAATACAAAGAAATTTTTGGCTTAAATATTAGAAGTGTAATACGAAATATTACAATGATTCCCTTAAATAGCAAAATAATTAACGTCTATACATAGGTAGTATATTGAATTTTTTCTACCGTGACGGTCTCGCATATACACTGCCGGCCAAATGTTTGAGACCAACTTGAAAAAATTACAATATTCAATAAAACTCCAAAAGTTAGTGCTCTACAAATTATTTATTTACATTATTAAATAGGGAACTTGTTATGTAACATAAAATAATTTAAAAACTACAAT
>DWQX01006098.1:0-11887 GCA_018245475.1 Pharmacophagus antenor | reverse complement strand
AGTCATGAGTCCGTACTATTGACTCGTTGATTTAGTCATGAGTCCGTACTATTGACTCGTTGATTTAGTCATGAGTCAATACTATTAACTCGTTGATTTAGTCATGAACCGTAGTAATGACATATTTGAAGTTTCATCTGAAAACAAACTCCACCTAGTGGTGTTATGCATAATGTAGAAACGTGAATGTCGGCATGCGGCGAGAGTCGAGTGGTGGTTCAACCACCGCCGTGGACACTAGTCTTTTCGTAACCTAGATTCATTGTGATTTATCGTTGATTTGTTGAATTAATTGTTTAACAGTGTTTACAATAACTGAAATGGACTAATCATTCATTATACGTCCGCACCGCAACTACCTCTGTAAAAATTATCCTGATATATCACTTATATGGTTATAATGACATCAAAAGCAAAAAGTCCGACTATTTAGATAAAAATACAATTTTTCGATTTCGCAAAGGGGGTGTCAGTTGGTCAGTTGGTTGCCCAGAGGGTACCCGCGTAGTATTCAATGAAAATAAATATTAGTGGAAATATATTTTATTTATCACCCATATATATTTCTAGATAACAGCTAGAATAAAATAAATAAAAATTGTGTAACTAGTTATGTTTACATCTGTTTGTATTTCGAACGGACCAACACCGTTATCGATATATAACCGGTTGTGTACCATTACTTTTATTCTCCATGACGTGCTGTGATAAATGTTCAATGTCCGGTACAACATCTTGCGCTTTATCTTGAACGTCATAAGGTGCAAAGTTTAATGATGGATGTTTGTGTACCCGAGTCCCAGGTGGTAGTCCCAAGCAAAAATTGTTGTGTAATATTCTGAATGCGGAATCCGATTCCGAAACACATTTTATTTGAGCAGTTTTAAAGCGGCACTGTTAGTGTAAATCCAGACATTTGCAATAAATAGTAATTTCATTGCACATTGGGTGTTAGAATTAAAAAGTAAATTGATTTTAAAATTATAATAAATTACATTTATTTATTAAAATTACAAATAAATAATTATATTTAAATTTAAAATGAAACGTTTAAGAGAAAAAATCGTTTGCCTATGCTACGATCCTAAGTTACAACTAATCAAATTACACGTTAAAGAACTGTATCAAGAACATTGAATATTATAAATAATAAGTCGTTTACTATTAAAACAAATTAAACTTCATTTATTTCTAATACAGCAAAAAGAAACAATTATTATTCATACGTAACTAGACAAACATTAGACATCTAAGGTAATTCCCAATCAATCTCGTCGACGTATTTTTCTTTCTCCTTTAACGGTACGAATAATGATATTTGAGCTAATAACCCTGGAACAATTTTATATAACATAGTATATATTACTTCTGTATTTACATTTTTCGTAGCTATATTAGATTAAAATACAAAGAGACACCTCATGACAATTAAGGATTGTGCCATAAATATCAACTTTCCTTAAGTACATAATAGGTCGAAACTTTAATGAGCTTAGTATGACTACCTGTTATTTAACACGTAGGTTCATTTCCTGAGCTGCAGCAGTTGTAGAGTTTAAATGGTAATTGGGCTCCTCGAACTAGTTCGTCCAGATACAACCCCCGATATCAATTTCGCAGCCATAACAGCACTGCAGTGGTGCCATTCAAATTAAAAGGCTCGTAATGAAGAGCATATTTTGCAAAAGTATTACGCCCATACCTGTAATAATACCTCCGATGATAGAAATAACCAAAGTAACGATCAACGCCTCAAACTGTGACAATGCCTGACCGGACGACGTCTTCGCACCCGTCCCGTTCTAAAAACAATTTGATGGCTGTTTAGAACTACATTTACTTAACAGACCTGATATATAGAAGCAGTTATTTCAATTCGTTTAGACCCCAAGAGTAAATACGTGAAAGTATTTGTTGTTGTTACAAGTAACGATTATGATATAGAAAGAGAAGGATCATAGTCGGTTAGATGTTTGTCGTTCTTGATTCTTATTTAAATTTAAAAATAGATGCAAAAATAAGGAATATAGAAGAATTACGAAATAATATCTACTTCAGAAAAAACATAACACGTTTGATATAAGGTAAAAAATATATACATGAATTAGACACCATTGATTACATATAGGCGACAATAAATTTGGATCGATAGTAAATAAACTAATAAAGCCGAAATAGGGCCCCGACTTAACTAGACCAGGGGAACTGATTGAGAAAAATTGTGATTGTCCATAAATTTGCACGTTGCTCTAAACCGATAAATATTACTCCTTTTTAAGAATACACCATAAATTATTCTTGTTAGCCATACATAGCCCTCCGTGGTCGATAATTTGTTTAAAATTTCATTGGGTTTTGTTTGATTTTGCAGCACCGTATTTTCGCTGAAGAGCTGGTCTGGAATACAAGAATACTCTGGCGCGCAGGATTCGCGGGTACTATACCGGCATCCTGAACATATTTTTGCTAATAGTTCATCTGTGGCCCAATGCTATTTTTCTAATGTTGTTTCATTCGATAGTTACATTTTTATTTTATTCAGTTTGTACTTTAAATATATGGGAAATGTCTTTTATTACTGCTTGAAATAAATGTTGAAGATTCAATTGTTCGTTTTATTTGCAAGTATATACGGGTAAACTATTTCCTAAGTACTCCTCATATTATTAGTATATCTGATAGAAATAATATAATTACTCCTAATTATATACTAAGTCAATTTTTTATTAAGATAGAAATGTGTCAATTTTAGTCACAGAATGTATATATGCTACCCGTGTATTAAATTCTTAACAGTGGACTATTATATTTGGGATAGCCGAGTCTAATTCAATTAAACTCTTACCATAATTCATATTAGCAGACGTTTCAGATTTGCCTCATATGGACTAAGAAACAAGGTCATCTGTGAAATAACTCTCTCTAACACTATACTATATACTAACCACATAGTTATCATCATTAGCAAGGTCAACGAGATTTAAGTCGAATGCATTGAAATATAAAAATGATACGTACCACAGCCATCGCTGGAAAGATGTCGGCCAGTTCCACTCCATAAGTTTTGCCCGTCGCCAGATAAGCAAACAGGATAGAGAGTAGTCCAGAATAAATTCCTGGCATACCGTGGAGGTTGTTAACACCGCATGTATCCGTAATACCGGAGGAGGATAGGTATGGCTGTGGAAAATGCAAATGCCCTAACGGTATTACAAAAGTCTATTTAATAGAGGAAGATCATTCGGGATCAGGGTAGGCCCAAAAGATTCAATCGACATTTGTCACTTATGTTATACTTGGTTTATTGAAAAATAAAGCGAAACATTAACAGTTAAAGGCGCACTTAAGAAAATGGTTATTGGAATATGTATATATCCAGCAGATTCTAAATATTAAAACCATATCACTGAAAGCATTATTAGAATGTATTTCGATATATTTCAAAAATACGTCGCCGATTTCTCGAATACCCAATGAGAACTAGAATAAATAGTAAATTGTTTTCGGCGTGCAAGTAAAATTTGAAATAATATTTTCTCGACATCAATGCAGTTTTTTCTTTCAAAATCAAAGTTATCAGAAATAATTTACATACATTATTTCGCTATATTACACAAGTCTAGGTATACAAAAGCTGGAATAACATACATAGAAATAATGTCGAGTTAAGTTAAATTTATTGATCACGTTAATACATCATTTCCGGCGCACATAATCGGTTAAAAACCTCAATTATTTTTCTAACGTAATTTATCTGTGTGTGTTGTATTCAGATATTTGGTTGCACAGTGTTGTAATGCCAACGTCTCTATCGGAGCACTAGAAGTGTAACATGATCATTTTGGTCCATCGTTCGAACGGGAATTAATATGCCACCAAATAACATCTGTTCGTTGTAAAACTGTTAAAATAAATCAAAAATATTGAATAAAAAGCATTTAACGTTACTTGGCCGATTTCAATATATTATTTTATCTACAATTTTTAACTGTTACCGTGACGCAAGTGTATTGTTGACTTTGTCCTGGTTACGACATCCAGGCGACGAGTATGGAGCTTAGGAGTAGCTTACCAGTATCTTTTTGTTTTTAAAATCCCCCTGGCCACCCACCTTTGGCCTTAAGGCCTCGTTCGAAACCTATGCTGCCGTAATGCTATCATAGCGACTTATGTTCCGGCAGTCACGCGCTTGAGTATCGAACGTAATCTTGGGCGAGCCCGCTTCACCGTCTACTGGTTCATTGCCACTTAACATCGAGTGAAATTGTGTTCAACTGTTAGCTGATTCTGATAACAAAAGAAAAGAAAAAAACTTTCAATCGACCTCACCGTCAGGAATGATATTCCGAGGACACTTATGACACCCGCACCTATGCCTATTGCGATAGCGCCGCCGATTGTGATCTGCATGTTGCAAACCGAGCCGATGGCGACGCCGCCCGCCAGTGTGGAGTTCTGCAAGTGCACCATCGACAGCTTGCCTTCGCTGTGAACGCACGACGACACGACAAATGTCGTTACCTTGAGAGAAGTGAAACGCTTTATTCCTCGTCGGCGATCGGCGATTATTTGGTCACAATTTCGCATGTCGCTCGTGATATAGACCGCACACGTGGAAGCGTGGGCGTTCTTGATGCTCGGACTCATAGGTGTGATGGTCAGGATAAATAAATACAGTTCTGGCGGCAGATTGAAAGTAAGGGTCGGATGGAACGGATTTAAAAAGGAAAATACTCTAACACTGTACAAATTCCGCTACTTATTTTTGTCGTATCGCAGCGTGAATGCGAAACGATTTTAATTGAACTTTGACATGCGGATACTTGATGCCAGTATTCAGGCAGTGACTTTCGCATTGAATTTTAAATGCTTTCAATATGATCTGTAACACGGGAAAATGTTCACTCTGCCGTTCGAAGAGAAGCCAACGAGACATTTTTGAGTTTCAAAAATTATTGTGAAACCACCGTGTTCTCGAAATAGAACATATTAATTAAATATAAAATAAAAAAAATGTGTGGAAAGAAAAATGTTAGATTTGTAAGTTTTGGATCAAAAATGGATAGTTGATAAACGCAGCAAGCGCAAAGTCAAGAGACAGACAGATTTTTGTCTGAAAAATCTGTGATGATAGCTTCAGATGAATGTTTTCATCCCCCAGCCACAGCCCATAGGAAGCGGTGATAGGTAATAAATTTTATGTCTTAAATAAGTTCTTCTAAACCTAATTTGAATAGATGAAATTTGGCGGTATATACGACATCAATTTTGCGTGCCACATTCAGTAGAAAACTAAGTCGACGTTAATCTTAGGAATCTTTGTTAATTCTCCCTATTGGCAATAAAAAAATATTAATGTATTGAGCGGCCGGTAGGGTCAATAACCCGTCATTCGCATTATAGTGTTTCATAGTAACAACGTATTTTATTTGTTCGCTCCTGACACTTAATGATTATTAGCATATATATGCTAACGTGTGTTAGTTAGATCGAAGTCCGTAGTTTGGGAGAAAATGCGAGAGCGGGGATCTTTTCCATAATACTTGACAGCGATATCCAAGTTTGACGCTATGAAATGTTTCACCGACTTCTTTTTGAGAACAATCTTATAGAACATACATCAAGCGCCATACGAGAAGTCAATGGGGTTACATTCGAGTGAAAATAAATTTTTCGTTGCAATTTTAAAATTCATCTCCTGTCGAAAAAGTAAGTAATTTATTTCTAGTTATTAATTATTATCGATATTGGTTAGAGAAAAATAGAATTTACTTACAGTTGCCGAAGCCAAAGAGAAATATGTGTTCACAAAGGCCCGTTGATATTCAGAATTCGAATGCGCCAATCCAGAGTTGAACGAAGGCCAATAGATCCAAAGGAAAATGGTCCCTATGTGTGAAGTAAAAACTATTGTCTAAAATTAACTCTCATTTAATATTATAACTTCAATATTAAATGACAGTTTTAACTATTTGAAATTTCTTCACACACGATCTCAGTTTATGTTACTGACGAATTTGAGTTAAAATATTAAATATAAAATAAATGTAATCTTTGTTCATTATGCTAATATGCACGAGTACGAAGCATTTGCTTTTCCTATTCTTTTTTTTTTGAGGGCGACGGGAGGCGCCACAATCTCATTATTATTAATTTTTACCGTGATGTTAAGTGACAGAAATGTTAAAAAAGAACAGCAGAAGGTAAAACATGTCCACCCGGAGTATTCTGTCCCATTCGTATGACTACCGGAACACGAAAATGCTGTTATGGCAGCAAATTGACATTTAGGGTGATACTTACACAGATATGTTCGAAATATTCTACCATCAGGGAAATCCCACTGCACGCGTGGCCACAAAATCTGGGAAATCCGTGTTACGAGGCAAGCAATAAACCCTTACGCCGTGTAAGATTGAAGTTAAATGGGCATTGTTTGTTGAAACACAATTATATAGGGTGTAATAATACATACGTACCAATCATTGCCGTCATGTCGGTGGTGTAAGAGGGGACGTTACGCTTCTCTGCTCCGGGTGTCTCCTTCTTTTCTCCTCCCAGTGCCCAGCTCGCGGCGAGCCCAAAATACGCACCGAACGTGTGTATCGCCAGCGAACCGCCTAAATCGGCTGCCTGGAATTATTTGGTTTTTTATACTACTCTAGCTGGCTAGTTACGATATGTGATCTCTTCACCTGACAATGGTCTTTTAAATATGCGATTGATCATGATGTTTTGAATCTGTCGACCGCGTTTTAGTGTGATAGTTTTTTTTTACTTTTTTATCAATAACAATCCCTTAAACTAACTGCCTATGAAATACCATTACGCCATGACATATACGGTATAAGGTACAATACTTTTAATAAAGATGTAACTGTAATATTATTTTATAGGTAGAGCAGGCGAACTAGCGAGCCGTTCACTTTATGTTAAGACAATGCATTCATCTGCATAATGATTTACTTCAATGACTGCAACATAATATTACATGCAGAAGAAATAATGCAGACGACAACACAACCTTGTGGAACACCAGAACATTCAGCTTCGTCGATAAAGGTTATAATGCCTCCGATTTTTCAACTTCTCTAATTTGCTACATTAAGATCGCACTACATGGTAAAAGTGATAAAATATGTTACTAGTCAATTTACGACCCCTGAGCTATAAAAATAAATATATAGAAAGTACACTATAGGTATAAATTATTTTATTGATTTGCCCGATCTCGACTGGCCCGTGGTGTATTGGTAGTAACCTTGTCTCTTACACCGGGGGTCGCGGGTTCGATTCCCGCGTCGAGTCGTGTGATGAACACTTCTTTTTGTTCTGTGTGATGTTGATATGTATTAAAATATTTATTTAAAAATATCTTTGTATGTATCGGTCTCTGATATCCGTACTATTGGTGATGTTTAGCTACCTACCTATATAAAATACTGTGTATGATGTTCCAGATATTTATTTAGTTATTCAAATAATAACTTAATTGAAGTGAAGACATGATAAGGCACTGCGTCGATAAAGTTATCGGTTCTCAATATAGACTCGACAACTATCCTATCAAGTTATTGTTGTTCAAGTAAATATATATGAGAGAATAGGCAAATGATCGTCAATGTAAAGGCTTACTTGAAAATGTGTATTAATTAACCACAAGTTTAGACAGGCGACCGCTGTTTCGACAATTGCTATGAATAAGAGTTGCGTTATAGACGTGACGCCCAGTAACACTCCGAAAGTGATGAGAATCGTTGCTGACATTATATCTGCTTCTGTAGAGGATTAAAAGAAAAATTTAAAACAACTGATTAATGTCTGTGTATATACCGGTACGGCACGGTAAGGATACGTTGTGGGCGGCCAACGCAAAATGGCGGATTTAATTCTATAGAGAGAAAAAAAAAACAAAAATTATTGATATTGTAATATATGATTTTGAATTTTCTTTGTTTTCATACATTATTCTATTTTCTCATTTGATAATAGAAACGGCTAACTCTCTTTTGAAATATGTTTTTGTAAATTTTTTATGGCTGACTCGAGGTTATCGAAATCACGTTGATTTTCATATAATATCCGTCTTGGTATTCGTAAAGAATAGTCCAATTTGGTAAGTTTAAACACAAATTTCTCACTATTTCAATTCTACCATTTGAACCACCTGTCTATGAAAATCCAATTACATCAGAATCTTGTAAATTTTATTGAATGCACGCTGGTGTTCTTTTAAACCTAATATATATTCCTTTCAACTATTCATTATTATATTCCATTTCATCTCTCAAGTCTGTCGTTACTACACCACCATCATCATTATTCAAAACCAATCATTCGGTGGTATAGATAAGATCCGAAATTTCTTCAAATCCAAAAGTTTATCCACTTAAATTCCATTTAAAGATCTGAATAATTTTTGCACCAATCTTCTCACAGAACACCACATCAATGAAATCAGCAAACACGCCACACAAGGGGCAAACGCCTTCGTGAATACTTTGAACGATTTTGGAGTAACAACACGATGAAAGGTTTTTATCAGATATTGATAACATATGAAATTCCACTTTTTCAATTTTACTAATCAAAATAGTTTAATGTTGTCCATTTTCTTTTTTATTTTTGCCGAGCCCCGGGACATCGAGATCTATTCGTAAAAAAGTACACAAATTCCAACAAAATATCATGTGAGATGGAACACCGGTGTAAGTTGTACGTTGATTTGTAGTTCAGTGAATCAGGCAGACTTTAAATTTTTTAAGTATTGATAATCGAAATAATTGCGAATTATTCTGCCAGAGACCTTTTAAGATATACTAACATTTACCGAGTCGATACTTAAGTTTTAGATATAACGTAAGGAATTTCATTACTTTAAGAAGCATTAATGGAGTATCAATATGGACAAAGCAAAGGAACTGATCAGTTTTTAATGCAATTTGCGATCACCCATCCATAACGTGGTCCGACAGAACACTGCTTAACTTCGCTGATTGATATACAGTTAGTGAAGCAAACTACAGCAATGTACAATATACTGTGTGAGGTCTATAGATAAGGTGAAACGAAATTGTAATAAAAATATTTCTCAACCCTGGTGAGTTGGTTAGAACTGGAGGTAATTTTAAAACCTATAAAAAAAAAATTAACATATCCCCTGCCGTGCTGGTTATTAGTGGGTTTCATTTACAAGGCACGTGCCTCCATTTTCGGTACACACGACTAGTGTAATGATCGTGTGTTAATATCTATTTTGTATACACTCTCGCCGTGGTAAGAGATTAACGTGTCACAGGACGATACAGCGTTACCAGTAATCAGATTTAGATTAACACATCTTAATTTAAATAATTCCGCACTACTTATGAGTTCCCGCGTGTACCGAAAACGGTTCAAGTGGTATGTTTTAAATATTAAGTAAATAATAAATAGTTGTCGAGGGAAAATCTTTTATACTTTTTGGTAAAAACTAAAGGAAGGCCTGTATGATTGTTCTATATGTATTAGGCTGATTTTAATATCGATAAATATAAGATATTACATGAAAAGAAGAAAAAAAAAACAATCGTTTTTCTTTCCACCAAAATGAATTGATACAATGAGGCAATTCGATTCTCTGAATACAGATTTCTGTACATAAGTCATATTCAGTACGCAGTTAATCATACTCACCGAGCAAAGCCTTCTTAGTTACGTAAATAATATTATTATCCATGTAATAAAACGACTGGCAGAGTAAAGCCCATTGTATGACCAGCGCCGCGAGGAAAATGTTGAAGCCAATTGCGCTGTAACAGTACTTTTTCAAGAACGTCATCAAGAACCCGAAACCGATGAATATCATAACGTGCACATCCTCAAAACCTGAAAGGAAATATCATTTACAAACGTAAAAAAAAAAATATGGCACGCCCATATTATATATTTATCATGACGTTTCGTAATCTAGAAGAATTTCTCAAAGTTTTGTAATCCAATAAATCGGTGACAATACATAAAACTCTACCGTCGCGCAGCTATTACGTACTGTTACGGATCGTCAAAAGACGAATTTCGGATAATGCTATCCAGTAAGTCCACAGCATAGCATCCGAGCAGACAAGTTGGATGTGAAGTTACTATCTCATCCAACCCATCTATATCTTTGTTATCAATCATAATGTTACCAATATTTAGTCGTGACAGGATTCATTCGGTAGTAAACCAATAGTGTAATGGTGTAAGTGTTTTGGATCAAATGCCACATAGGCTATTGTCTTGCTTAAACTAGCTGAAAGCAAGCTTAGTTGTGACTAAAGGATATTTCGGGTACGGTTAACACAGTTATTAATGTTCTTCTTAGTAACTCAATCAAGATGTTTGCAAAGCGGTGCGATTTTCATTTTTTTTATTATCGCTTAGTGATGATAATAATGAAGGTAGCATAGTGGCATAGCATTGGTGCGTTCTACAAGTCTATGATGAATGAAAGTATGTGATGGGGTATATGATGAAATAGTCGATGGTAAAACGTGTCCAGCCAAAAAACTGTAGCTGGACACTCTTCACCATGAACTGTTTGATTGTTACCTACTAGATTAAATCTACAACCTGGTACAGAGATTCTTGCCACATTATCTTTTGTATTGTTTTGTAATAAGTTTAATGACTCATCTTAGAGTAGACTAACGAAGCTGTTTGGTTTTTTATTTACACAACTGTCACAGTCTAAATCGTCAAGTAGAAATACATTATCATCATCAATGTTTCAATCAATGGATGTGTTACATGTTTCTTTTTGTTTTATGATAAAATCTTTGCTTAATCACGGGTACAAATTGATGCTTCGCTACACGTATCAATCGATCTCACTTAGATTGCCCCGACGCTAATACAAAGTCTTCCCGGGATTAATACAATTCCACGTGGATCCACCTTATCCCACATTCGATCATTCATTTCATCCCCTTTAATAACATCTGGCTCGATGAAATTACCCCGTACACGGGGGCACCAAAGATATATCCCCGGTAATAAGGGACGATTGTTCCTACTAAGCCGAGCTCCGAGACGACGGATCGGTTACAATGGTGGAATCGCAAATGTAATTAGTATTTATAGAACGTTTATTGAGATACGTCGATATTGAGAGCGTGTATTGTGCATGAGTGACGTCACATTTAATACCACCTAATTAATTATAATGAGGTGAGGCAAGTCTGATGGAAAATGCTTCCAAGAAATACGAGTCACGAGCACTTCTTAGAAATATTCAATTTAACAAGGCTCAGCGTTTCATTGTGTCACGTTTGCCTGTATTTTTTTTTTGATAAATCGTTGTTGAAAAAAAAAATTAGCAACAAAAATCACGATCAACTGATGACAAGAGAATTCACATTACGTTTATTTTAAGACGGACCTTATTATGTGATGCATTACACATTTTTTATAACTAAGTACTTTTACTTTAAAATGGAGGATAAACAAATTCATATACGTAAAAAATTAAAAAATTTATTTAATTATTGAAGGTACTTAAAAATGTGCAACAATAACAAGATAAAAATTTGTTTTGCATTCGATGTGGTATATGATACAATATGGTTCGTATTTATTCCAGTGCATCAATGGATTTACCACTTGTTGGACATACGCTATTTGATAAAAAAAAAATTAGACCCAATTATGTTACTGCATCTTCACCAAATTCAAAGGTACTTAGAGCGTAATGCGGATCTGGTACTGTAACCTTATTTGTATAGCTTAACCTTTACCCGAAATGTAAGCCAATTAAACCTGAACCGAAGGGACCTTTCCGCTAGATTTCACTCTATTCATTCAGTATCGGGGGGGGGGGGGGGGGGGGTGGGGGGGGGGGGGGGGTGGGGGGGGGCGGGGGGGGGGG
>DWQX01006097.1:0-11889 GCA_018245475.1 Pharmacophagus antenor | reverse complement strand
CCGATGCGGGTAAGACTGTCATTTGATCACTGGCATTAAGTAGACCTGTCAAACAATTTAGAATTATATAATTTTACGAAAGGCATAAATGAACTTAATATATAATTAAAGGAAAAATTCTACGAAAGACTAGGCGGTATGGTCGAAAGACTGCAGCGTGCGCCATGGGCGAAGAGAAAAAATAATAGAATTACATAAGTTTAATTTATTACTTTATATTTATAACTTTGTAGCTTATTTTTGTTTTCGAAGTTAATCATTATTATTTTTGATTTTAATATGTATAGGGTCGGCATATCTTCAAGGTGAAGACCCCAAATTACATAAAGTTTAAAAAAAAAGAATGGGAGTAAATATCGATGATCGAATGTGAATAGTGTGTCAGAAGGGAGAGAAGAAGAAAGAGGGCGAAAAGAAAAATGATGACGTGAATACGATTTAGTTTAATAAAATATTTACCTATAAAGATGACTACTTATTCACCATAAGCAATCCTCACGTATATGTATACATATAAAAACCAAAGTCCTGACTGATTCACTCAGTGACTGAGGTCAGTCAGTATCACCTATAACCTATATCAACGCACAGCCTAAGCCGCTGGTCCTCGAAAAATGAAATTTGAATGGTGTTTTCTTAATGTTGAATAGGTACTAAATAAAAAAGATAGCATTAAAGTATTGGGTTCGATTCCAGGGTATTACGAGCAGAGAGCCTTTTTTTCCGTGGGGATATCCTACATTGAAAACTCCTCCGCTGCGGAAGCTGCAGAAGAGTTATGCCAAACTCTTACTGGCTAAAAAACCCCGCGATATCCATTGTCTTCGCCTTTAGTCGGAACTACGGGAACGCTTTCGCACACTATAAGAGTAGAGAGTGTAGATTTTAGTTTTTTTTTATCATTTGTGGGCTAATATTTAGCCTTGGTTTCGTCTGATTTTAAGTGACAATGAGGCCGTAGATTCGTGTTCGTCCAAAGTACATCTGACTGTCATATGTATGACTGCTGGAACACGGCGATGCTGTTATGGCGGCTGATTGACATTGAGGGTGGTAGGTAGCCGGGCAGGTTCAGAAACCCTACCACAATCCAGATTCCACTATTCGTGTGGCCCGGGTACCAAACCCGTAGGTTACAAAACAAGCCGGTAAACCACAGCGGCTCGAAGGTAGTGAAGTAAGATTTTTCCGAATTCACCAGACTAATTATCATCCTCAATGTCAACCAGCCACCGTAACAGCATTGCTGTGTTCCCAGTGTCATTTATATGCCTCATTGTCACTTAACATCACGTGAAAATGTCAATGTGTAACTATGTATTGTTAGAGTGTGCCTATCAAGTAGTAAAACTTTAGATATTATCTACGAGAAAATGTTTGGAAACCTCTGATCTAGGGCCTTGTTGCCACTTAACGTCACGTGAAAGACGTCGAAACGTATAATTGTGTACTGCTACACCAGGACAGGCTAATCATGAATGTCGCAGTCAAATGAAAACTTATATCTTCTTATTATATAACTTATCTAACATAAAGTTTCCATAACTCGTCTTAAATTTAATGTGATACCATTAACGATATGGATATTATATTTCAAATTTATTATAATTAATAATTTTTATACAAATTTATATATTAAATTTTATTCAAAATATCTTATTACGTTAATTATACGTATATTTTACGTTCTAAACTTTAAATATTCTCGTGGTTCGTATTATTTTCGAATATTTCAATTCATATGATGTATGAAAACAAATAGAGATAAAACATTTCATGTGAATTAAGTATGAAGTATGTAAATTACTATTATGTTAAATGATACGTAAATATTTGAATTTTTTTTTATAAAGTTATCATATATTTTTGACAACAACTTAAATTAGAACAACTCAAGCACTCAAAGTTATTATTTGCTACTTTTTACGAAAAGGTTTTGTAGGTTGAAAATCAATCTTTATTATATTTCAGAGGCGAAAACTGCAAATTTTGTTACCAAAAAAAAAAGGAATCAAAATATTTCTGTTCAGTATAAAATTATGCTGTCGATTCCCAGTAGAAAATTTCATACTTGGAAGTGAAACATATTATTGAATTTCATACAATTCTCGCGTAAGTCACTTCGCCAGGTGTATATCGTAAAAGTAGTATAGCAAGCTATTGAATGCCACGACTGGTAGTGGTTTTACATTAGGTTCGCTGAACGATTTTTTTTTCGCTTTTACATTTTTTTCACACTTGCATTAACGTTCTCGGTTTGAAATGTCAACTTTGTAATAAAGTTGAAAGCTCGAACACCTACCATTTAAGTCTGATGACTAGTGCATTCTAATCAATTTGTACTAATTTAGTTGTTTACGATTAAGGTTAAGTCTTTTTTAAAATGGATACAGGAACGTTCTTAATTCGAAATGCATTTTTTTTTTCATTCTCTTTTATTAATGGCCATGAATAAAATTTTATCGGGTGGTCTGTCCTTGACGGGATTTTGTTTTGAAAGTATCCAAGGAAAACTCAACCCTACGTCTGTGAAAATAGAAAAGGTTTTTCCAATTGTTCACAATTTTTAACTTAATGTATTTTTAGGTTGTATATAACGTCAAATCTTTTATTTTTTGTTGAAATGGATTATGTTGCTTTTTTACTTTGTTATATTTTCACCACATATTTTATTAACCATCGTCTCATTCGGTGCATTGTGATATTTACTCAGTACTGATAACTAGTCGTCCTTTGAGACTATCTGTAAATATCAAGTGAAATCTCTTGTTAACATTTCTCCAGTAAATCACATTTTTGGACATCGTGACACTGTCGACATTTTGATAGTATTTCGATTAAAAATTAATAATTATATTATTAATCAGGAGGTAAAATTGTGAGAAGATCTACACTAAAATGCTTAAAGAATACTGAAAAGGTAATGAAAGCGAATTAAATGTTTAAAGTTTATATAAAAATTCATTACATTGTATTGTTATATACACTTGAAACATCTTTCACTGTTGTATTTATGTATATGGGTGACTCCAGTCACCTTGATTAGTGTTCGAAAGGACTTTTTTTAGTTAGAATCCGAAGTATTTTTCACAGAATGTCACTTATGTTTAGATAATTGTGTTTGAATTACCCGCAGAGATCCGTATTTGTGGTCACGTATTTCATTAAATCATTTTATCGGACGCTAGAAATCATTAATATTTTATATACGGGATTATTATTCATACATTAGGACGAAACGCCTTCGTTATCGATAACTAACTGGTCACAAAGTGTATTAATATGTGCCGGGCTTTTCCTGGGACGGATTTTTTTCGCCTTCTATTTATAGTACTGCTCAAAACCGACAGATCATGGACACGTGATTTGTTTCATATTTCATTACTAACGAAACTCGATTTGAATTTGTTTCACATTTTAACGTTATATTTGGTATTACTTAGTTATTGAATTTCACGAATGAGTTATTAGAACTGGCAGGATCTCTTTACTAATGTAAAAGATACGAAATTAAATTCATTCCCGAATTAGGATTTTACTGCCTTCGTGACACAGTGGTTTATTGCATGTCATTTGTAACGGAGTTTGGTTAGTCCATTGGTTTTATCGAATCCACCTGGCTAGCTACCACCCTCAAGGTTAACCTACCGCCATAACAGCGTTGCTGTGTCTCGGCAGTTAAACCCTGAGAGAGAGCCAGGGTACTCTAAGTGAGCACGATTCACCATCTACGGCCTCGCTGTCACTTAACATCACGTGTCACTTGATATAATATGCAGGCCCATTGCTATTAATTAAAAATTCCCATTTTCCAAAAGAGAAATGTTACAGTTTTGTATGATATAATTACTTGTTTGTGCATTATATTCATAAAACACTTATTTTGATACAATTATTGTTTAGTTTTTTTTTAACGAAATTAATGTAAACTATCATTTAGTTATTATAATAATGTAATTAAAACTAGCCATATGCATCAGTCGTCTGATTTCATATAACACATTGTGTTTATTACATTTTCTATACTTATAATATTCCTATAATAACTGTTGATTAGCATTGGATCGTGTAATAACCCGTTGGTATTGCTCATAAAGCGGAATTGTTTCGATATTATTGGTAGAGGTTACTTGTCTACTCTATCTGTCATCTCGATCGGCTTGACGCGCTGTCTTGTATATCGTTAGGCGCTGCAGCGTTCATTTCGTGGAAAACAAAGTAACCTTGAAATTCGAATATCTCTTTGAAGCTACAACCGTTGTAAGGTTATGTTTTGTTTGTGTCAATTGAAAGTTTTTATGTCCTCGTCTTGTATATTCCTGGACCGATTAAATAAATGGAATTAAACATAAATGGAGATTTAATAAAATGATAAAGTTAAAAAAACACCGGAGTTTGAACAGAAATAATGAAGAGTGTTAGTAGATACATAAATGTTTTCGTTTTCTCAAACCTCCGGGTTGAAATTCTTTTCTAAATGTTCCATGTTCCATATGGATGTGTTGATTAGGAATCAATGACCGCTTCATTTATCTAGCCTCGCTCCGCTATGCAATTTTTGAAGGAACTACACTGAAAGAGGATATATTACAAGCAAAGCATTACTCTACAATATTATATTTCTAATAAAAACAGAATTATAAGAAATTAGACGCTCTCAATCGAAATGAACATGTGTAACATTTATTTTTCCTTAACGTTTAGACTGACCATGTTAGATCATCTTCCGTGTATATTCTTTCAAACAAATAAATAAAAAACGATAAAAATCAGACTACTAAGTAATAAGTAAAAATATGTATTTTTACTTAAAAAAAAAATAACTTTTAAATGCGCGTAGATTTCAAAAACTTCTATTTTCGTCATCAGTATTGGTCGTCCGTTGTACGATGTGCCAGCCCTTAATATTTACGACTTTAACTGTAAAATATCGCTTTTGAATCCTATCATAGTTATCTTAATCCTCGCCAACATTGTGATGAATATTACAGCCATCAGCAAAAGGGTATGTTCACTCATTGTACGGTGGTGTGCGAAAGCGTTCACGTAGTTTCGACTAATGGCGAAGAAAATGGCCACCGTAGAGTTTTAGCCGGTTAGAGTTCTACGTAACTCTTCTGCTGTCCACGCAGCGGAGGAGTGTCCAATGTAGGATTTTCCTACGGAAAAGAAGAGGATTTTCACTTTTCAATATATAAAAAAAAGTAACAAACTTATCATAATTGTTTCGTTGTACGGTACTTCATAATTTAAATTAATTAAAAAAATCTCTAGCGTTTAATTTGCGGTTAAAACAGGAAAACCTTTTCAACATCGAAAGGTTTGCAGAATTTTGTTCTTTTTAAATTCGATATTATATGAAACGTTCGATTTTTAATTTTCCTTGTAGCGTCATTACCTTGGCTCAAGTGTTACACAACGTCATAACCATGTACAATACCTTCGGTCAAATAATAAATAATTCTATAGTGCGTCATTAATGATGACACAAACTGGATACCCATTTTTTATTGTAGTATCAGATTGTGTGAGATAGAAACTAAATGAAAAAAACGGTTTCCGTGAAGATTTATATTGGTTTAACAATTAATCTATACAATTCGTACAATTACTCCCTCCGGTAAATATGAAAAAAAAAAAATAAGTTATCGTATGTTAAGTAAACGAAATTATTGATTATATAATATATTTTTTATTATTAATTTATTTTAAACGCATGATTGAATGCATACATAAGTTTACATTAATCTAGAAATCCTGATCAGTACAGGATATAATATAGTTTCTTGAAAGTGGAACAGACTTAAAGGTGCTTCGTCCTTACCCTTTCGGCATAGAGCGATGCCATCGGACGAGAATCTGCGGTGGCTGTGACAGGGTTACAAAAGGCACATCCTCGTTCGGACGTCTGTAATTTATTGGTGACATAATTTAACTTAACTGCGGCATCCAGTTCTATGATGACTTACGAAGCCTCTCATTCTGTTGCGCATCCGTTACATAAAGTATTTGGTTACGTCTAATTGTAATTTTATATTGTCCATATAATAATCATATGGCTAATCTAAATAATATATTAAATCATTTAATAGACTGGACCTATATAAACTAACATTATTAACATAGTATATTAACATTTTTCTTTTCTGTTGCTAACAATTGCGAACGAATCTATGTCTGAAATAAATTGTTTATCATTATTATTAAATAGTATCGAGTCCTACAAGATTGTGGTTAATCCGGCAGTCTGTATTGGAGCTTTATTTACTTCTGTTTTAAATTATAAATCAGAGAATCCTGGCACACTTCACTACCTACGTCCTCAGCGTCAATTAACATCATTGGAATCTAACTTCCGGTCAAATGTTAGTATAATTGTTGATAAAATAAATCCTTTTTTTTATTTCACAGTTAGCGAATGCAATTTCTTAATATTTTTTTAAAAAAATAATCTGCAAATTTAGTACAAAAACATGGTAAGGTAAGAGATAATCCAGACTACACTCGATGTCAGTAATACGTCACGACACAACGATACGGTATTATATGCGAGTTGTATTGTGAATTTGCCTTAAAATTTTTTCGCACATATTCCCTATGATTAAGATGTAAAATGGTATAACTAATTAACACAGTAACTTCACCATTTATGTTGAACAAAGTTTAAGAGTAGGAAACACTATAATCTTGAAATTAAACATACAGAACTATTTTAGAATCGAACTCAATTTTTTCTGTTAAGTATATTAAACCATTTTTTGCAATAATTTATAATCATGTTTTAATATATAACTGTTAACATCAAACGCCCCCATTCATTTTCTGTTTGCGACTCCGTAAATAATTAGATATTTTTGTCGGCTCTATTAGTACCTCAGAGTTTTTTCAAAACTATTGACTTTTTTGAAATATTGACGAATTTCGTCACACCAGGCGAGATTCTGGTTAAATACAAACCCATAAAAATTAGAAAAAAAAATGTTTTTTGTTGGCGCGAAAATATTTAGAATTGTAAATTCCAACTGAATTGTCGAGCTGTTAATTTAAATATACGGCGACGCCCTGAGAAGGTGCTGCGCACACTTTGGGGATTACTGGTCTACGTAAATAAAATTAAATCCTCCGCTAAGAACAGTTGGACATGATTTTGTTTTAAATAGTGGGTACTCAACATTTTTAAAGAATTTTGTTATATTCTCATTCGTTACATTGCGTGATCTTTAAGGTTAAAAACTTTTATATAATTGTATTGCTAAGTACAATTTCTGTAGAGAAACATACCTTACCTGTAAAGGTATATGCCTCAACTTTACTACGCGTTTGAAGCAGATGGTAAGTTACCTTACCGCTTAAATGAGTTCTTTTTTTACGGGGTGCAACATAACTTTTCTTTAGAAAAAGAAAACTAGTGGTCTACTTTAATCATGATAAGCAAAAGTAGCACACCACAAAGTTTGATGGAATATATTTTTTAACACATAAAAATCATTATCGTGAACGTATAATCGATGAATAATCGATTTTATCCTACAATTTATACATATTTTTAATGAGATCCTTTAAAATTAGTTTATAAGATATTAGTTTATAAATGCTCATGACTTTTTCATATGTAATCGTTTAAATTAACTGCAATATAAGCTGTAAACTATATACAATAATAAACAATAAAATAAGAACGAATCTAAGTTTACTGTAGCTATTTACGTCATCCACGATTACATTTGTATTGTCTATGGTCAGTTATTCTAATGCGCAGTTCGCAGTCGAGTATAAAAATGTTTAGTTCGATAACACATGCTTATTTCATTCTTTAAAATCATATTTTCAAATTCATATAAACTTTATTCGATTAGGCCTTTGCATGCGCCCTATAGTGGTTAAAGCGATTCTAACGCCGGTTCCAAGAAGTAGACTCTCCTGAGAAGAATCACGCAAGACTCAGAGGCAATATTTTAAATATTATTGTACATTTACACTTTTTATTTTGTTGAATTAAAGTGAATTATATTTTCGATTTTTTCTAAAGTTTTGGAGTGGAGGCCGCGCATTGGACGGAGGAGTGTTTGGCGCCAACCCACCAGATGAGATTTAGTTAGGATGACGGGAAGCGGCTGTGGAAACCAGAGTACCGCATATGGTGGAAGGCATTGGGAAGGCCTATGTCCAGCAGTGGACTGAGACATGCTGATAATGAATCAATGAATGACATCTCCATTTATTTTGACATTAATGTATTCTTCAACAGAGAAATAAGCTGCACTAACCAAAATACTTCTCAAAATATTTTTCAATCTATGTAAGGGCAGATCTAAAATATCTTTCGGAATTATAAAAGCGAACTCCCAGCACTACAAATTAGTTTTTTCACTCGTATTAGGCAAGGATTCTTAATTTTTAAACGTACACATTAAGGAAAGCTACAACAAGCTGGCTTAAAGCCGCGACATCTTCAATTTTACTTCAAAATCGTATTCTTTATAATCTGAAAAGAAATATTAATAATTATCGGTTAATTTTTAGGCATGTCAACGGGATTTCGTATCTAATTTATATTTTTATGACATTTATTAAATTTTTTCTCACGTTAATCTTTTTACAATTTGTTCAATAATAAGATGTTAGAGACATGCATAATTAATGTGATCAAAGCATTTTATTACACTATTTATGCGTGTCGCGTAATTTAATTCTTAAAGTTTACGTACATAGTTTAATATTTAAACTTTTTTTTTAATTATTATCACTTTAAGTCCACTCACACAATATTTGTGTGATACCGAAAATGACCACTTGTGCCCGCTCACACAATTTGTGTGTTGACATAGTCGATTTTTATCCGGTAAAACGCTTTCTGTTAGAGAAAATATTGTACTTTTGTTTTTTTTTCATATAGTTTTAATTTAGTTGGTGCTGTTATATCACATGACAACTTTTGTCATTACAATCGTGCGGTCATTAAAGTGTTAATAATAAAACCTACTTTATACTACAAAACGAAAGGAAAAAAATACAAAAGGGGAACTCTGCGCCCGTTCCGGGCTAAGAAAACTGTCTTGTCCGTTCTTGTAGCGCGTGTTTGCTAAGACAGGTAGAGTCCGTTTCATCGGAAAATGGTGGAAATGAGACAAAAAAAAAAGCGTGGCCGCTCGACTCGGCTGCTCCGGGCGGGTGAAGTGGGTCGGCGCGCTCGGCTCGCTCCGTAGGCGCTCGGTCGGCTTCGGGATCCATCGGGCGGCTTCGTCGACGCTCGCTGCACTGCGCCCGCGCTCATAGCTACCAAGCACCGCTACGGCAGCGCACGCGTCCTTACAAACGGCATTAATTGCACATTGAAATAAACAAATAAGCACGGCATGCGAAATCTGTCACAATAAAATAAATAGGCCCACGGAAATGGACATATCTCTCGATACGATTGCATCCCATTGATCTTAAAGTTTTTTTTTTGTTTTATTCTGCATCTGAAGTGTCTCGTTGTACTGTTCGAAATACGAAAAAAATGTTGTGGGAGTCCGGCCTTATCGAGGAATCGGAGACGGTGAGACTTTTATATCCTTTTTTTTTATTTATTTTAAAGCTACAAAAAGCAGCCAGTAGCGACGTTGTTGTATGAGTTGTGTGTGTGTGAGTGGGCGCCGCGCGTGTGCGCGTAAACTTTCTAGTTTTCGCTCGGTGCTACCGGTATTTGCATAAAACGTGAACGGTTTTTCATAATATAAACCTCATGGGGGCATTTAGAGTGACTCTGCACGGTGTAAATATTCACGGCGCATCTAACAACGCTGCGACAATGTCGGCAGTGGTTTCGTTTAATGTAAATAAATGTGAATTTTGACATCGCAGCGACGGGACTACGGCGGACGCGCACCGCGGACTAAATACGAAATCCGTACGCATCGCTATTTCAGGAGTTTCTTCTTTCTTTTTTTTATCAGCAATAACATCGTCCGAACTTTCTATGTAAACAAAAGATTCACGAACTTAAGCGTACGATCTTCACCGACACGTAACATTCGCGTTCAAGTAAAAATGACAAACAAAGCTTATAAAATAATTTCATCTGTGAGCTTTATCGTTAAACTTAAAATTAAAAACTCAGTCACAGAAAACTGTTATTACTCATTTTATTTATTACTTTTTTGTATTAACAATTTCAATATAACGCTGACAGGTATTTCTATAATCGAATTATACAACAAAAAAATCTTACATAAATTTTATAAAAGTTTTTTTTTTATTATATTCTATATTATAATGGAGCATAAGAAAAAAAACTTACTGTTAAGTACTTTATTGCTTTGTGTTTTTTTTTTCAAAGCATGTTATTAGTAGTAATGATATAGGACTTGTTTATCCGTTCAACACTATTGGCATACACACTTGATAACTTATCTGTCACCAATAACGAAAGGAATGGTCTATTGAATTATCATTAAAAAGGAAAGGGACAGAGTGTGATACCTACAGTGCCGAATGATTTATTCGTTTCTTTTGAAAAACTTATAAATAATGTTATAAAAGAACATGAACGGAATATTCAATACCTTATCGCGATTGTGTCGTAAGAATGGATTCCATAATCTACAAAACGGTGACCTTTGTTCGTAAATGGACAACAACGGTTTGTGATTACTGTGTTATTAAAATTTTAACTCCACTGATCTCATCTTAAAGACTAAATTAAATCTAACGTAGCCATTGTGATGATTAAAAAATTTGAAACCAAGTTGCCTGTCATAAAATTTGGCTCAGCTTCTAATTTTTCTATGTTCGCTTTACAATGCTATGTATAAAATTGAAATAATTTAATTAAAATGCTTATTCAACTAAATGTGTCATAAAACTTAACAATTGTTATTCCTCTCTCGTTATCTCTATAACAAAGGTTAGCTGGTTGTTAACTTATAATAAGTTAAGTTCGCTTTAAGTGCATACTGTTTATAATTACATATAAAATCTACAAAGTTTTCAGATAAAAAAAAATCTATTAAAAAACTTAATCGACGTTTGCGCAGTAAACACAATAAGTAAGGCGCACAACTTAGTCTAGATTCTAGATTACATTCTCGGAGTGGTGAAGAGTGCGTGCTAATGCACTATTATAGCGAGCCGTAAACTTTAATTAGCGATTTCTAAATTTTTAATCATAACATTACATGTCTTCGTAAACAGCTTGCGTTCGAAGACAGTTTTTCACATTAATTATAGAATTTCTTGTTCAGTTTAGGATGAGTGATGTTCTGACAATAGTCATATATATTCACGTCCTTATTGATTTTTTTTTGCATGTTTTTCACAAATGATTACTTCACTAATCGAAGTATCTATACGTTCTGTTCATTTCGGATGTAAAACTAGCTTAACCGACAATGAACTATGCCGTTTATGTAGTATGAAATAAGACAAAGCATAAATGTGCACGTTATTTTTTTTTAATTCAATATTAAGATTAAACCGTATGCAGTGTAACTACCTATTTTTGAGTTCATCGTATCAGAGAATAGTAAGTTTAATTGAAATTTGTACTTCCCGCTCCCTCACTTAGGGTTGAATTTCAAAAAATACACGAACACATTCTTCAAAATTTTATATATTAGATTAGCGACTTAGGCTGTACTTTGATATATAGATCAGGACTTTTATTATTATATAATTATATAGATTACACTAAATCCCCTAATTGTACAGAATACGGAAATGGAAGATGTGCAATATTTGTTGTTAGAGTGTCTCAGGAACCGAGACGAGCGGTAGGCCTTGCGTAATGACTTGCATGTAAATATTACGTACGGTAGTATTATACTGAGGCTTTTATCTGATACACTGACTGATGTAGTGCGATTTGACTGGCCCGTTGGTGTGAGTAATTGCCTCTTACACCAGGGG
>DWQX01006096.1:0-11891 GCA_018245475.1 Pharmacophagus antenor | reverse complement strand
ACTACATACCCAGCCGCTTTTCCGCAGACAGATTTGTCAATTGTCAATAAGTATGAAACCTTGCCTTGAAACGTATGTATATAACATATAATACGTATTTTTATGAATTTTTTAGTCTAAATTTAAGGCGAACAAAATCCTACCGAGTAGGTCCCTGCATACAAGGTTTATTAAGTTTTATAATATAGTAATTGGTGGATATTACTAAAAAATTTACTTAATTTTAGGAAAAAAATTGCTGCCAGAAATGTTAATTTCACATTCTTAATTTTTAGGGTTCCGTACCCAAAGGGTGATAAACGGAACCCTATAACTTAGTCTCCGCCATCCATCTATCTGTCTGTTCGTCTGTCATCATAGTCTGATCTGTCATCTACTTTAATAGGTAGAAAGTTATTTTTATTGTATATTATGTATTTCTATTACCACTACAACAACAAATAATAAAAATATAATAATATTTATTTATTATTTATTTTATTTTATTTAAAGTTTAATGCACTCTTGTACATGAGGTGGATTTAGTGCCAAATGGTATTCTTTCAAAATTACAAAAAATACTAAAACAAAAAGCAACTCTTTACTTAAATCAGCTCTATCTGTTGAGTACCAGTAGCATTTTTCGATTTTTCAGTACGTGAAAGGTTATTGTATGTTAAAGGCGAAAGGTTATTGTAAGCTTTTAGAAGTTTTTGCCTGTTTTGTCTATAATCTTTGTTTCTATTGTACGGAACCCTTCCCGTTGCAAGTCCGACCCGCACTTGGCTATTTATTTAAATAAATTATATACCTAAATCCCTCCCACTTACTTACCTTTCACAAACATAACTGTTTAATATACATATTTAAATATACATTACTACTTCGTCCAGTTTATTTACTCACTTTATTGGTAGTTTAATAAAGTTATGTTGCATAAAGTTTATGAATCGTTCCAGAAATTTCACGCATACCTGTATATATTGCCTGTTTGTATAAGGAATAAACTAAATGAAATAATACATATAGTCGTTAATCATTTTCTTCGCCCGTAATGTCCAGACAAAAGATCAGCAGGCAAACAATGGCGATTGTCCGAAAAAAAAGTACTGGACGATGAGAAGCAATACCACAATAATTCCAGACATTGCCGAGGTGTCTTTTGACGGTGAATAAAGACAAAACGCATATACGAGTCATTTCTTTCAGTCTGTTCTATTCATAAACGAAAATTCTGAATATTATTTGAGTACACGTCGTGATATGTTTTATACGATTCGCTAGTACCACGAGCATAAATACGTCAAATACTTTTTTATTATATATGACCTGTGTGTTATATTTATTTTAGGTTGTGATCATTTTTATGGTATGACAATCTTTCCGATAAAAAATTAATATGTTCTTGTATCATTACAGTTATGGAGCTCTATTAATATTTTCAATTATAAATAACCTATGGTTATGGCGAGTCTTAATTAATGACATTCCGCTCTGAGCAGGTTCTCTACTAACACAGTTGTGTATACATGTCAGTTATTATTTTTTTCTTTTAATTTTTCACTCCAATAAAAAAATAATTATAACACTGCATATATGTGATTTCTTACTATCCTTTTTAATAAAAAAACATTTAATATGAATGAAACATATAATTCGATAATGATTTTTAAGAAACTTATGCAGTAATCTAAATCGGATGTTAAAAAATAACATAACTTCCTCTAGGGATACGAATATCAAAGGACCGCTGCCATGTGTTATCGCTTAACGAGAATTGCCATCGAGTTTAAGATTGTCTTTCCCGGAAATAACTTTTGTTCCCACCTTTCACTTTCACTTTTAAATATTAAATGTATGGTTAGTTACAGAATATAATTCGAAAAAACAAGGAAAAAAAAATAGCAGCTAAAACAATGGATTTAAAAAATTTGTTATATCTAACTTAAAATGAATTCACAAAGATCACTACTTTAACATACACTTTTAACGTAAAACTAATTACATCAATTGCGAGCAATTCACTTTAATGATTTAAGATCACATAGATTAAAAAAAATTAAAGACATTCTTCAATAATGATATAACATTTAAAAATTAAAAAATTATGTTACCTTTTGGAAAAAAAGGTTAATATTACCACGATTCCACAGAGTACGCTATAAAATAAAGTAATCTTTATAACCCTAATAAATTTCATTTTATGAGATTAAAACACGATAATTCGTAACCCACGATCTTGTTATACTTTAGTAGAAAACTTTGCGGTTTTAAATATTCAACCCGTAAGCAAGGAATACACAGACTAATGACCTACATAAACCAAAGATGTATTGTTTTTAAAAGTTTTATGATTTAAAACTTAAGAATTTACGTACGTAGCCTCCTTAAGCTTGTACCGCCCACATTAATTCGATACAAACTCCTATGCCCAGATATTTGACCGATACCAAATAATTATTATACAAGACAATTAAACCGCTTTGGCGTTTTTTTAGTTTTAGTGATTAATTAGATTGATGCGAAGCACCATAAAAAAATTACTCAAGTTAATTGTCCTAAAAAAGCCTAAACTTAAAGAGATTGGAGTATTAACCCTGCAACGACAATTCTAAAATAACCACACTCATTAGTTTATCTTCAGACGTGACGCCTATTATTTTATCGTAATTGTTTTTGTACTTTGAATCGTCACTCGTTGTGTCCATTAAGTAGTACTGGAAGTACATAGTCGTGAATGTTCACGTATCAATAGTGTCGTTAGAGGTGTCCCTAATATCAAATTAGTCATTCGCATGACTTTATTATATACAATTAAATCTACATAAACCGGTATGTTCTTCATTACTTTTTAGTAATTGATGAGACATTAATTTTCTTCCATATGTAACCTTTAATATCTCAAAAATATGAAAATTAATTATTGAATAATATAATTAAACTATGAGCATCATATAATTTCTTTTATAATCAACATTACTTCAACTAAATTTAATAAATTAAAAACAGTAGCTGTTTTAAAATCCTTAAACATCGTATAATCCCTAATTCCAAAAAGAACAAACGTCTCTAAATGTTTTTCTGATATTATTATTAAAATTTATATTATTAGTTCATTAGATTCTTTTTGTATAATAAGGAGATTTATGATATGAAATATTGTATGAATATAACTAACGTTCTTAGAATCAATTTCTTCTGACGCGCCGTGCCTGGGCCGTTCCTACAACTAATTTCACTAACAGCGGGACCATTGACATCAAGTGCATTCGCTTCAATTTATATTCATTCTATATTGTTACAAGACTCTAACAACATTCTATCTAATGAAAGCGAGGACCAACTTCTACAACGGCAGTGTTAATTGTTCGGTCTCTTAATAGAGTTCCCTAAGAACAATGTATATTATATTAAACCAGTCATAACTGCTTTGTAAATATGTGATTTATTGAATTCAACCTTAACCATGCAATAACAGTAACGTTTCGTAAAACAATTTTATTGTATCTATAAAGTATCTTGAAATCAATTACAGCTTTGTTCTCAACATGACAGAGATTGTTTATATTACGTACGATTATGAGTAAGTACTTTTCTATCGTAAAAATTTTAATGATTGTGTTTATTGTTTAACAAATTTATGAAACAAGTTGTTGTCAATATACATCCCCTGTTTATAAATGAATATGAATTTAATGGCTTGATCGTAAAATTTGGCTTACCTCTCTATCACGAAATTAACTTTTTGAAAACTAACGAAAAATTTACCAATTCTTCTATTCTTGATAAAGTTCTATTTACCTGTTCTTGATAAAATGGTAAAATTAAAAAAAAAACACTGAATTTGTTAAAACAATATTTTAAATAAATGAAACTACGTGGACACAAGGTACGATGTTCAAAAGGAACACCATAATACGGAAGCTACCGCGTGACATCCTGGCCGCAAGCAGAATTTATAATTAACGCATCTGATGCCGTATAAAAGAAAATAGTATACTGTATAGTTTATGATTAGTTTTGTACTATAATTTTAAAAATAGATATAATACACTATATACCTTTATTTTTATTAAAGATCTACTTATGTGGTAAGGTAATATATCCCAGAATCGTTGAAATATGCAGTTTTGGTGAGGAAATGGGTGAATATGGTATAAAACAATTTCACTGCATAACGAACTACAATAAACACATCAAACATGAACTATTAATTGTTTTGCGTAATAAACTCATATCGTGTTCGAGCGCAATGACCTTCACATTTCATCACTGAATCGATATAAAACAAACACGTGATATTTCTAAATTGAATTACAAGTAAATTCTAGAAGGGTAGCTATTTGTTTCTGAATAAATGAAATTTATTTTTTGACATCGTTATCAAATCATTAAAATCATAAATAGGAAAATGTACGTAGAATAAAAAATAATATTCCTAAACATTAAATCACCGTGTCATCTGCGCCGACTCCTATTACTGCTTTATCGTAATTTTCTTTATCGACTTAATACACTGTGAAGGCAACACGTAGTTAATATAGAGAATAATATTCCACAAGTTTTTTTTATTAGATTGAGGTTTATCCTTCTACCGGCATAAATCTCTTTGAACCATAATTAAAATAAAAATTCCAATGATATTATAATCTACTTTCTTATTTTTTCATAATTTTACGAGTGTTTTAGTAATAAGGTTTATGTATTATATCACTTTTATAGGCGTCTTAAAACGCAAAGGGATTTTAAATGATATGCAGCCAAATAAGTCGATACTTAAGTCCCACACCGGCGACGGCGCCAGTTGACATTCTTGCTACATCGCTGGAGCAACTTTCATGAATAAACAGACTAGTTCGAGACGGTTCCTTTGTTGTAAATCGCATACTCTAAATCTCTAAACTTATAAATATTCGTAATTTACTCTGTTCCAATGTATTAATAATGGTAATAAAATATACAGTACACCTAAAAATACTTACATACGTATACTTTAACACTGCACCAAAGGCCTCTCCCGTGAATTAAATTTAATGACGATATAAGTCGCCGTTCGAGTGCAAAGGGTCATTTTATTTACAAGATTAATGAGTTGTTTATTATAACCCTTTGCACTAAAGGGCTTCGGAGCTAAACCATTTAAAATTAGCCTTCAAACTCATGGGCTTTGTTCAGGAAGCCTGGAGTGCAAAAGCTCCAAAATGTTCCATTTAAAATGTTTCTTTATTTTACTAACTTAATTTTTAACATATAAATACAATAATAGGTGAAATGACGCGACGATCAATCGACGATCAAGTGTATTAGTTGATTCTGTCATATTATGTAAATAAAATCAATTTGTGGAAAAAAGTAAAGATAAAAGACGAGTCTTTTGCATAAACCTCATATCTTGACATTCAAAATTAGAAAAATAATGTTTATAAGTTCTAATTCAGAATCATTTGTTAGCATGAAAACTTGTTTAATGTTACTGACATATAGGGCGATGTTAGTAAATACTTTTATTATGAATGTAATATTTATAACGTTCAAGGATCCAAATTTATAATTTTCTATGTTTTCAAAAAAATATAAACATCTTTTACTTTTGTGCGTAATTTAGAAAATTTAAAACTTAAAGAAAACAAATGGAAGAAAACATAATAACATTGTCATAATCATCATTATTATTAAAAGGTCATCGTTATTAAAACAGACACCCCAATTCGCCCCCGATTCGGTCAATAATAGGAAATAGTTTTTAACACAACAATCGGTCACACTCGGTAGTGATTTATCAAATGTTTTCTGCTCTCATAAAAGCTTATCATTTAATTAAACATTTTTTTGCTAATACTCGTGTCATGAACTAATAATAATTATATCTGTGAAGGCCGTATGGCTCACAAAATGACGTTACCTGGGCCGTGATTCGTACATAGTCGTGATGTAAATATTTTATGCTAATTAACGTATAGTTAAATTGCCATTATTTTGCGTAATTACAGCAGACTTGTCTAAACCCCCTCCTAATAAATGTTAAAGCGGAAATTTTCGTTTGTGATATTAATGAATTGATATTTTAAACGACCACGCTACGAGACCTAATATTCACCTTAATATTTGCACATTACAGCGTAACGTCAAAAATAAACACTGCAGCATTCTAAGAAAATAGCAGTCTGATGAGTCAGATTTGTGTTGTCAGAAGAATTTCAGTACATGCTAATTGTTTATTACTTAATAAATAACCTATATAATATCCATAAACTTATATTCGAATCTTCCAACTCTATGATTTAATATATTTAAATCATGCTCTTTAAAATAAGAGAAAATTAATACATTTATTTACTTCTTAAATCGTTTTGTTATTAACTTTTCTTTCTTAAAAAAAAAGAAAACTACATTACATTTAACAAAACATTGTAATGATACTATAAATAATAATTTACAAAGATACTTCCGTGACTATTCATTTTACATAATATAAAAGAAATGTATTAAACCTGTCACTAAACATACAATAAGGATATAACACGCTTGTTTAGTTTTATAGACGAAGATTTGCACGCAATGTTTAGAAACAAACGGTGTCCACGTTTCATGTTACGTCTAATACTTCAAAATATTACTGTTATTACTTATAACAGAACACCTTCAATGAATCGTATATTTTTTACTTTCAAAATGAACATTGTTTATCATAATTTTGTAAATTGCATTAAAACCTGAAAAAATCTGGTTTTTTTACTATTAACAAGAGACAACAGAAACAAAGAAAACGAGATTCTCAAATCCTTCCTTATCTTAAGATTTACTCGAAAAAATACACTTTTTATGGGTATGTACTAACTGACCCGGCATATTAAACATTTGAATGAATAACTACATCTTTTTTAGTATTATTATATTATTTAGTATATATTAAACCAAATAATTATTTTCAATGTAAAAATATAACATTTTTATTCAAAAGCTAACATTAAATATATATTTTAAAACGTACCGGTAATTAATTTCCATTAAAATATTCAAATCAAGTACATTAACAAAATCTTTTATTATCATTGTAATCCTTCAAAAAAGGTGTGATGTGGATAGAAATTACCTCCTACAAAATTTTATTTCTAAATAATACTCAGTCTACATTTACTTGTTAATATTTGTTCCAAACATTCACTAAAGTGATAATCCAAATTTATGCATGTTTGAGCTCTTTTACCATGAAAATAATAAATTAAAAATTGGAAGAAAAATTACTTAAGGGCTCCAAGCCCTGTATGTTATTGTATAATGAGTTTTCGTTCTTGTTTTATAAAGACATTTAATTATTTAAATTGAAAAGTACCTACGCGAAACCTTATTAACTTGCACTGGTTTTGCAGCCATTACAAACATGGTAAACGGAACTTTGCCACATACAAAGCTCGCTGTGATACTTACAAGGACAACAACAGCCATTTTAGTATATATATAACATCATAAAAATATAATTGTCTCATACTGTTATATTGGTTTATAAAGAAACCGTTTTATGTAAGTAAAATATCCATCCATAAATAGAAGTTTAGCAGTTCATTAATATTTAATCTATATCGAAACTAAATAAAGACAATTGATTGTATGACAGAAAATGTTGTGGCATTGTTCCTGAAATTATCTCGATTCATCTTCATATTTTGTATGCAGTAAATACCGGGCTGTAGTCAGATTCTCGGGAGCCGGTCGCCTGAGACGTCCAATGTTTATCATCCATACAAACCAATATTGACATTCTCTTTGTCTACTAACTGACGGCTAATCTCTTTGTACTGGATACTCTTTTGTGTTTTGTTGCGCTACCATTTATGGCTTTCAGATTTTTCTTTGGCTCTTAAAAAACAACGTTTATATCTTAATATTAATATTGAGCATGTCTAAAACCAAAAGAAAACAGTAATATAATTTTTTTTAATACTACTAATATCTTACATATACATACTAAGCGCGAAAAAATAGTGATTTTGAGAGAGAGACATAGCGCTTACGAAAATGAAATTCGAATCTTCTTCGTACCAAAATACTGTAAATACTTTATATATGTAACAAAATAGTATGTATTCTTTATCTTATTCAACTTGTTAACGTACTCCAACCTCACATACAATATTTAGTTATACTTATAATTCAATAGTCAAGTGCAACATTAATTATAACTGATATAATGATTGATGTGATTTGTATATTACGTACAAAAATATTATTTGTCTATAAAATAAAAGGATGTCTAATTAACCTACATATTTGCACTTAAATTTTCTCTCTCGTGCTTGTTTAATTGTATGTATTCAATTTGTTTAAAACCAATATATATCGGACAATATTTAAAGATTTTACAGTAGTTGAGGACAGAACATTCACTAACAATAGATATTATAATCTATACGTGGACCAAAATGAAGCTGGAATATTTATACAAGACGCAATAGGGTTAACAACTCTCTGTTACAAATTCTAAAATTTTATTTTATCTAATTAACAACTTCTTGAAAATATTTATTAATATTACATATTAATGAGTTTTATGACGAATTGCAATTAACAAACTGACTTACTGACATTTGACTGCCTCCGCAGCGAAGTGGTTTACCCGGTTGCCTAGTAATGCGGACGTCGCGGCACACAGGAATAGTGGAATCGGAATGGTAGTAGAATTTTTCAAAACTCGCCTGGCTAACTACCAACCACAATGTCAATCAGCCGTCATAACAGCATTGCTGTGCTCCGGTAGTTATACCTGTGAGAAAGCGAGAAGTATTCTGAATTAAAGAAATTCGAACACGCTTTACCATCTACGGCTTCATTGTCACTTAACATTAAGGGAAATCTAAGTGAAGTTAGCCCGATAAAAACCGATAAAAAAAATTGTCAATGAAAATAAAAAACAATTTTTGAAGTTTTAATTATATTATTTCACAATATTTTTCAATTAACCGAAACTTTTAGAAAGTGTTTACTTACAGCTATAAAAATTTAAAACTTGTACTAATGTTATGTAGCAATTTATAATAGTAGAAACATAAAAATATTATTTTATTTCAACAATAATTTCAAAAATTTAAACATTCCATTTCCGTTTTGGCACAAGTATACGGGTATATGTAGTACAAGTCACCAATAAAAATAAATGGGCGTCTAATTATCCGACACATTCGCTCTTGAAAATTTTCCCACTAGCCGTCATTAGTTTCGGCCTCTACGAGTGGGCTCGGCTGGTCTACTTTCATAGAGTTTGTATGCCATAGCGTAGCATCGACAATGTTGCACCGCAACATTCTGTACGATACACATCACAAATATTACTAGAAAGCGCTCCAGACGAATTATGTCTGTGGGACACCAGACGGGAACTATTTGAAGAAGATAAACCTTCACTTGGACCAGCAGGAACTATTACAGCAATAAAATAATAATTTACCACAACCAAACACCAAGCAATAATAATAGAAGTAAGAAGCCTATCTTCTGTAAAATTACAGGTTTAACACAAACTAACTACAAACACTGAAAAACTACCATTATTTTCATAAAGAAAGATTGGTTAGAAGAAAGCAAGGATGATTTTGACTTTTAAAAATTAAAGAACATTTAGTCGAGATATGTACACGAAATCTAAACTTTCTTTAATTACTATTAAACTTTAAATCATATCACCTTAAGCCTGTAATTTCATACCGCAATATTTTATAAATTAAATTTCAAAAATTTTTAGATATCTTAACGGATACTTAAAGTACTAAAGTATATTAAAGCAAAAAATCACAATCGTCAATAATAATTAAAGATTATAGCAATTTTTTTTTACAATAAAATCAAATATTATAATAAAAAAAACTAGAGATATATATTTTAACGATTCATAAATATGGATGTTTGGCCCTATGGCAAACGACGTCGCACTCATTGGCTTAAAAAATGGTCTGTGATAATGAAACCTAATTATGAACTACCTTATTTTTTAGTCGTAGGTTACTATAAACGAAATTTAAATTACCACAGCCTATATATTATCAGGTAAGCACCAGCATAGAATATTTCGATTTCAAGAATTGATAAAAAGTAATGACAACTGTATGTTTATCCCGTCGCCTTATACCGAAAAAAGATAGAAATTTAATGAATAAACTTTGCGAAAAATATCTAAGTAATAATTCACCTGCACGTAATTAGTCCATAGGCAGCTACAAGTCGTAGTTAGTGTTTTGTCGAAAAAGAATTAAAAAACTGGTTCATTTTTAGCGTCCCTTTCACACAATTTAAGTAAAACTACATGCATAGGTAATTGATTCTGTATAGGGATTTAGAGTAGTTATAGCAGTAACTACATTTTGTTAATTTTATTGTCAGCCTACTTTATATTTGTTTGATAAATTTTAGGCTCTTATCAAATAATTGCTCTAATAAATAGCTCTAATAATAATTGATCTACTCTTCTCTTGAAAAAAAAACCTTTTAAAATTTTTGCAATCCGGAATAGAATTAAATGCGAACTATTTACATATATTTTACTTTAACCTCTACACGGTTGACGAAATTGTAACGTTCAAACTTGAAACAGAGCAAATTGCAAAAGTGATGTACCTACAGACATCTAGTGTTTAGTTGGAGATCAATAGTGTTTTCTTTTATTAGAAGATTTCAATTAAATCTCTTATTTCCTGATTACAGGGCTGTGTTGGGCGAATGCCGACGCCCGTTATAATGTGACCGGCGCACGACGACGCGCGTCTCTCCTCAAGGTAAGCTTGCCTATCTCTCTTAGACGTGACAAGTTACTCATACGACAACATAAAACTATACAATGTACTATTTACAAAAATAATTATATTTTTATCGGTATCTTTTAATTAAATAAGTAGCTAATTCTAAGATACAATAATAATATGCTACACTAATGTGACATGTATATATTACTAAAAGTACATACAAAGTAATTAGATTTTTAATTTTTTTAAAAAGACACTAAATCAATAAATATTACAATACACGAATTTAGTTAACTACACTGATGACGCTATTTTGAACACTTTCACGCACACTACTTCTATTACCGACATTAATATAACCACAAGCCTGTGATTAATGTCAAAAAGCTGACAATAATAACAAAAATAACATCTGCGTGCACGAACTTGTTACTTCTTGTTAATATCGGATATTTAAATTATTTAAGTCGCAAATTACAATACATTGTTGTTATATAATTCCAAACATCTAGGAAATTTTGCCAAAATAATAACAATTAAAAATAAAATATTCTCTTCATTAGTCCTTGGTGCCCTTCCCTATTTCCTTTTTTTTTTTCTCTTGTTGACCACACTCGTGTAGTCAAAACCAAGCTGAAAATATGCTTTTCGCAACCAGACGTCCTCAGACACAGCAGAAGTTTTCATGGTCCCTCGAGTTTAATGACACTAGCCGTAAACAAAATATGTACCAGAGAAATTATTGAAAAAGCATTGAGATAAATTCGTCGCTAAAACAAGTCTCGGCACGATCAGGTAACCTTTAAAGGTCTGATTGACGGCGCGCTCTCCGTAGGGCGCAGCAGTCGCGACCATGAAATCGCGATCAAGAAAATCTCTCATATTGGTCTTTAAATCAATTATCATAAAACATAATATATTAGTTATATTAAAATGAAAATCTTGCATAAGTCATACACCGTCTACGTAAAATTCTAAATTTATTTCAGTGTCTGAACTGAAATTAAAATAACTTTTACATTATTTATTATAAATTAATATTTTAAATAAATACTAACGGAAGTTGACCATACACGGCATTAACGTTATATCTAGCTACTATTAAAATGTGGTCTTCGTTTTGAATTTCTATCGCCGAAAATATGTATAGTATACATTGTTTGTTTTTGGAGTCACCGAGTG
>DWQX01006095.1:0-11891 GCA_018245475.1 Pharmacophagus antenor | reverse complement strand
ATATATATGTATATATATATAAAGGTTAACATCACATGTTATGGTGAGGTATACAAACTATCATCAGGTCAACTTCCTAATAGTATCGTGACTACATTATGAGAAAATATCAATTGAAATGGTTTAAGTTAACATAAAAATTCGTACAAAGTTTGTAATAATAATTCGTTTTGTGAATTGGGTTTAATAGTCTTTTGACAAAACCAGGCCGCTGAATGTCAATGAACTTTGGCACCAAAGCTGTTTACGTTTTAAAAGCGTACAACATTAACAAATGTATCGAAATTTTACGCAAACTTTTACTGCGATGACGATATCACATTACTTGAATATTTTAACATAGTATAATAAATAATTAGATATCAATAGGATTTTGTGAAATAGTTTTATTTTTATTTTCAAATATAAATTGATTTATTCAATAAAGTGATTCTATGGTAAGCATTTGACGATTCTTTAAAATATTCATTTATGTATATTCATTGTGGTATTTTTAACACATCTTAAGCAAGTCAATATATAAATATGTCAATAACTTTATTTTCATATACAAACCAGAAAGTAAAATAAATTTATAAGAATGTGAGGGAATAAATGTTTGCTTTAAATTAATTTAAAATTTTCCTAACGGGTGTTCGAAGGTAGTCAATATTAGCATTTATTTTGTCGAACCGGAACTTAATAAATTAAGTTAAAGTGTTAAAGTTGACTGAGATATATTTATATAATAGGGGCAAAGCAATATTGAAAGATATATGGTTATCTCTAGTTCTATTGGTAAAACCTTTGACTTAAAATATTTACATAAAGTAATTTTGGTCTAATAACAGCTTTAATAAATACTTCTAATAATTATCACGCAGTGACTATATATTGCGTGTAAAAAAATATACACAAGGCTATTGCAATATAAGACTAAATTGAA
The DNA here is from genome assembly GCA_018245475.1 of Pharmacophagus antenor. Classification (NCBI taxonomy): domain Eukaryota; kingdom Metazoa; phylum Arthropoda; class Insecta; order Lepidoptera; family Papilionidae; genus Pharmacophagus; species Pharmacophagus antenor. The sequence goes on along the minus strand of DWQX01006095.1, from coordinate 10,966 downwards.
TTATATCAGAAGCAGTTTGGAAAGAATTTAAATCAATTCTAATTTATGTCTTCTACTACGTGCCTTTAAACATTCTTTCTTTTTAAGGAGCGTATGCATGTTTCTGCAATGCGTAGTAAGATTTCGAGAGTCTATCTCTTTTTCTGTAATATCATCACGCTCCGTTTAGATATGTTATATTATACATATTATTAATAATTTTCTTTCTTTAATGTGTTTTCAACTGCGTTAGATTAAATTTTAATGAACATGTTACTTAAATTAATTATTTCCACCATCGACCAAAAATCACGACCGCTCGTATTAGTGATACGGAAAAAATGAAAAAACAACTCATAATTATAATCGAGAAGGAAATATACCTAAACCGGAATTTATGTGTATAATACGAGCAGGGCGTGACCGATGCGATAGAAAGTGGACGTACCGCGTGTCCCAGCTAGATTTGTTGTATGAATTTCTACAATATGTCAACAAAAGTGGACGTTCCCGTTAACCTAAGACGTTAACGGTGCTTCAGATGATGTTGTGGATGTATTATGACTTAGTAGTACAACCGTACTGAGATTAATGGTCACTGTATGCATTGGACAAACGATATCTGTTGGGGGCAGGCCGTTAGCTAAGCACCTTCCCGTACTAAATATCTGCGTCATATAGACACGCACGAGATGCGGATAGCTATCGCGACGTACTTGTGTCAACCGTAAAGGGATTCTAGTTCTTACAAAATTGCACCAATAGAGTTCGATAAATATTTATCATTCCATATTGGCTTTAAAAATGTTTTAATTATGGAACTAATTTAAACAAAAACGTTTTATAAATATGTTTTAGCTCAAACCGTAACATTTTTAAACAACTTTTTATATACGTAAATAGTTGATAACTTTTAAACAAAAACTATTGTGAATGGACCTTTGTAGAGCGTTAGTCAAGCGGTTTAGTAAGATTAAGCGAAAGGATTTGAAAGTGAACTCGGTGGACCCGTTCAGAACGTTGCCTAATATAATGCGTGCGAGATGGTAGCTTTGTTGATAGCAAGATGTTACCACTATTGCGTCATGGTGTCGGGTCAGTTCGTGACTGTTATTACATTTTAAACTTTTACATCTACTTTTTTCTTTAACAACATTTTTACGACTACCTTTCACTAGGTGTGTAAATAATGGCCTTATAGGAGGTACTCGCGTGGACTGAACCGCTAAAGACTCAAACTGTAATCATGTTGAGAAGACCTCAAAGAGCGATAGCGATTATCTTGATACGGGATTACTGCACAATCCTCCATGAGGCGGCGTGTACTCTGGCTGGTTCCCCTATGTGTGATCTGGAGGTGAGAATCCTTGTATCGATTTACGAGCGGCTAGCTGAGCTTCATCTTCGGGTAGAAAAGTTTTCAATGAGGGAATAGAATCGAGGCTGTACGTTCAGTCGTCGCGGAATGGATAAATAGGCGTCATAGGTCACATACTTCACGGCGGTGAGAGAAAACCTTTCTTTACTTGCCTTTATTAAGTCAATAGTCAATAGCAAGAACTCTTGGTGTGCCAGCGTAACATTCTGCGAGAAGGACGGACAAGGGAGTGTTCTGTTGCTGTTAATATAGCCTCAAGGAGGTACGCGTGAGCTGCCCGAGCGTATCCATCCATGATAGGGATACATAGTTCCAGCTCAAACCCTTTCACAAGAAGGGACCTGCGTATGGTCCGCTTCGTCGGATCTACGTTATTTTGCGTAAGCATTCCCGTAGTTCATACTCATGGAGACGAAAATTTACCGTGGGGTTATAGCCGGTATGAGTCCGGCATAAGTCTTCCACTGCCCCCGTAGCGGAGAATTATGCAATGTATGAATTTTCCAGGAAAAAAAGCTGTGTAAATAATATTTAAAAGCATTAGAAATAAATCGTTCCTTAATTCATACATGATGTTAATTAACAATAAAGCCGTAGATGGTAACGCGTGCTCGCCCTCAATACTTTCACTCTTGCACAAACTGCGGGAACACAGCAATGTTACTATGACAGCAAATTAACAATGTAGTTTAGAACTGGTCAGATAGGTTTAAATAACAAACTTAACCACCATCAAAAAGTATGGAGACAACATTTTAAAGAAGAAATTCTCTGTGATATGATCTCTCCTATCCATGAAAATCTCTAATTGCTGTCCATGTGAGTTAGAATGGATGTACTATCACTACATTAATCTACCAGTATTCGATTTCCTACTAAGGACCCCATTATAACGGCGATACCGCAATGCAGTATTGTAAATGGTAAAAGCATTTGTTTTAAGTGCGCTGCACTTAGTGATATTACATAGCTAACGAGAAGTACTCTTTTGACTTAACATAGTGTGTGCAAACTAAGTAGCACAGCATTATTAAAAGAGGTTGTATCAATAACAATTTCCTTCATTGTACAAAAAACCTTTATAATATAGTTTACTATTACATACAACAGACATTCAAGCCTTTATTATCATCGATTATATTTCTATGCATGAAATTACCTTTCAATTCGTCCTTTATTATGTGACTACTCATCACCCGATAGCTTCTCCGGACGTGGTAGTTTTTCGAGTCCATCGACTCAGAGAACAAAAACATTCATTGAAATTTGTAACCCCCGAAGAAACCTACACATTACAAAGAATACACCTACCAAATTTTATGTTTCTAGGATCAGTGGTTTACATTTGCGTTTATATATAGATCACTCGGTGAATCAGTCATGGCTTTAAATTTTGTTTAGATTAGCGAAGGATTTAAAATAATCCGCAGCGTTAGTTTTTCTGTCTGCCGCGGAACTCTTTTAGAGAAGAACGAAAAAACTTCTGTAATATAGTATGCTTTACTATGCTATGAAGTCTTTGATGGTAATTACAGACGAAGACATCTCAACTTTTTTGCGATGATAGAAGCTAGTTCACATTATTAAACAAACTGGCTAACATAGACACAGTAACACAAAAAGGTGCAGTCAGTTTAGTAATATGAATGTTTAATATAAATATGTCGAAAAGTGAAGGGCTAAGTTTCAATGATTCTAATCGTTGCATGACAGGTATCGTTGTTTACATTCATGTTCACGAAAGACACAAATTGATGGTTTACGTAAAGACTTATCAACGTTCACATGTTAAAAGGAATGTTACAAGCTCACGGTACTATTACGACAGATGAAATCTTTTTTTCTTTTGCATTGATACGATGTCTAGACAAAAACGAAACATTAAAACTAAACGCCGCTTAACGAAGAATGGAGACGGGGAAGTGTGTCACGAGAGTATGTCAAGTTTGCTTCGCTAAATGCAACTATGATGCAACGAGACAGTGACTTTATATGACATCGACAAAGAAATGAAGTACGGCACTTTCTCATTATGGTCGTTTTATTGTATTTTGGAGACAAATTTGTGTCGATAATTAAATATCAAAAATGTATCTCGCGTTATTAATAAGGTTGAGGAACGATCTACATAGAATATAAGAATTGGATGAATTTGCCCAAAGATCGTAGTCATGGAGAGGTCAGCTCAGTCCCAATAACATAGAGCCATAATGATACTCAACGAGTGTAAATTAGTAAACCAGGACAGAAATATATATCTCTATAACTGTCTTTTAATTATATATTTTTTAATTATCTTTTTTTTTAATTACATAGTACGTCATGTGCAATACATAGATATTATGTAAACATTTATATTTCAAATAACTTACTTTTACCCTGACATTTAAAAATATTTTTTTCAATACATATATAGATTTTAAGTCATTAGCTTATTTATATTTCAATGTAATAGCCGCGGTGTACAGGTGTTTTTTGAGACTAACACTAGTCATCATTTGCATTTCCTTCCATGTGGTAAATAAATTAAAAAAAAGAAAACATACATTATTTATATGATTTGGCCGTTTTATAATTAACCAAATTATAACATTATGTTAAATATTAAATCCAAGTATTTATTAATTGGTTGCTACGGTGTTTTGTGTTTATTTAAAGTGAACATTCATCGATGATGTTATATAATACACCTTCGATACTTTAAAACTAAAAGTACCTTTGAAAAACTTTCTGTAGCACATGAATTTATTTACTGATAATAAATCTCTTCTATCGAATACTATCAAAGAGTATTGTGCAAATTTTATTGTGTTCCCATTTTATAGATAGTACAGCTTGTGAGGACGAAGGAGTGTGAAGAGTCTTCCTATCAAATAGACCTAAGATGTAGTAGGGATGGTAGTAAGCGGCTAGATTAGGAAATTAGAGAACCTTACTTTACTCATTGGTGTCTGACAGTGTTATGGAAGCCTATGATGATGTAACTAGTGAAGTTATTGATACGACATATTATGTCTCAAGGATATAAGCGGATTAATATAAATTGTATAAACATCACAACTAGCACCATATTTCTTAGAAAAAGGGTGTCCAAAACATTGTTGTATAAAAAAAATTAAACAACTAACTATAGAGAAACCTGTTAGATAAGTTGTGACAGCAATACTTACAAATTTCCTTTGAGTAAATTGAGGCTATAGTCGTATGCGGATGAGCGTCCCGGACCGGTGAGGTACAGAGCGCAGTCATCATCAGCGGGGATGGCAAGCGGAGTCAGTGCAACCGCGAAAGCGCCCCATAGTGCTATTATTAGCGTCCTGCAACATTATACATTCAGTTATGGTAATGTTCTAGAGTGCAATAGAATGAGTGCACATGAACGCACACATATCACACCACGCACACGCACGAATAAATTATAAGGAATTTATTGTACGGAACTAAGTGTTGATACCGTTAAATACAAAAACCACTGTAAAATCTGTAAATAGAGATGTTACAAGCAAATGTCTGCGAGTCAAGTAAATGTAAAAAAATACGTCAATGTTGACTACTGCTGATTGATTTATATGATGACAATGATGACTGTTGAAATATTCGGCAGAAAAACAAGAAGCACCTAAAATATTTTATTCATTATTGCCTAGAGGATGATTTGCAAAAGTTTATGTTAAGTTTATGATTGTTAATTAACAGACCTTTTCAATTAAAACTTACGCTTTTTTAAAACTTGATAGTTTCATAAAACCTGTATAATAAAGACCGTAACGAGAGATGTACAAAGTATTACGACTGTAAAAAAACTTATGTTTTATCTTCAAGTAAAGTTTAGTGATAAATATTCAATTTATTCAACGACCGATTTTACCTAGTGCGGTACATGTTAAGAGTAGTACACTGAACCAATAAGTTACAAGTAATATTGTCACGAATAAATATTAATATAGTAAGAAACCACGTAATTAGATACAGCGTACCGTACAATCACTGAATGTAGGCCAAATTAAACGAAAATCTTCGCTAACTTGGCGTTCTCATAATGTACTTGCCGCATATTTTGATGATTGACAAATTACATATGCGATAAGCATACTTAAATGTAGGAAGTATCTCCAATAAAGTTCGCAATAATTTTGATTTTGATTTTAGTTTTCATAGTGACTAATTTGTGGCTATGGATTAGGTCATATTACTTGACATATTGGATATTACAGTGTACTTTACATGCGAGATATTTATATATTTTGTAGCTTTCCGTGATACTAATGAAGCTAATAAAAGTAACGAGGTAAGATTTTAAAATGGAAATAGACAGTTCGCTTTCAGGATTTATATTACTTATAATTTTAGTTTTGTATCACTATTTAATTGTTTAAAACCTATGATAGACGTCTTACTTCCATAACCAAGTAAGATTACATACTAGGATTATTCTCCCAGTAATGTTATCACTGATTAATATCTAAGTGTACCACCCGTAAATCGTTTTTACTGTAGCTTCATAGAACCGTCTGGCATAAACCTTATTGATTGTGAATAGGATAACGATATAAAATTAGGTAAAATGTTTCTTTAATCAGTGAAATGTTTTTCCAGTACTTGTTCGATCGCTGGTTGAACAGTAATTCAAACTGTCAATGCATTAAATTGCTAGTTAGTAAACTGCTGTTTGAGGACTCGACGTTTAATTATATTATTTACACGATATAACGGCAAATGACCATTTTTTGTTATTAATTGATTATTAATTACATTAGATTTAGGTATACTTAAAATGTTCTGTGTATTTTATCGCATTTGTATAGATTATAAGATGAAAAGTATAGATTTAGCTATTAACCGGTACTAAGAGTACAATGGTTACATTTGTCGTGTGCACTTAATAATCGAATATAAAAATAAATATATAAAATTTAAAAAGTATCCATTAAATCAAATTATTTATACTTGTGTTGCTTTAACTAAACAAACAAAAAAATAATATTCAAATTTTGTAGGAAAATATTGGATGTAATGTAACCATGGCTCATTAATGTTAGCGTCTAACGCTACGATAATCATGTAAATAAGGATCCAACATTATAAATCCAAATACATTTACATTAGCAGTTATCGATAGATATATTTTTTATAAACAAAACTAGAGTAAGGTAAACTAGTTACACGTTACATCACAAAAATTTAATAAAATCTTTATATCGCGGCTTGATTGATAATTTGTGTAAGTACGTACAGCAGGATGTCCGTAATACATACTCTGAGTACCTTCGTTTGATATATTTATTGATATCCGTTAGACGAGAAGCTATTGAGTGGGTACTCGGCGACCTCGTTTAACTAAATGCCATCGTTTAATATTTTTTGTCCTTTCACTGGTGATATTGCTTTGCTCGGAGCTGCTGGTACTGGTGTCTGGATACGTTGTAGGTATTTATAATGGCTACTATATATATGCAATGCCAATGTAACATATATTTATGAAGAAAACCTTTATTCGTCCATCTGCTTATACATTGTTTCAAAAAAATACAGTTTCAATTCTAGGATTAGAAGGGTCTAACGAATTCGTATTATTTAGAAGTATTAAAAATGTAAAAAAAATTAACCATTACATTTTAAAATTTGTTTTATATTTTATGTAAAGTGATGGTATAAATTAAGTAAAAGAAATACCATAGTTTACGTGATTACCAAATTTGAAATGGCGCCACCAATAGAACTTGTGATAAACTTGTAATAAAGTACTTTTCCAACTAATCTATTCCGTTGACCGGTGTATACCATTTAAATAGCATCGAGTCTAATACTTTTTGCCGTAGATCACCTGGGTACTAACGGACTAGTTTTTATTTAAGGATTTAAACTTTGTACTTGGATTTTATGTGGCATTATTGACACGAATATTTTACAATTCGGTACATAGCGTTTAAAATCCTAATAACTTCGTATGTACCATTTATGTAAAGATCGACCAAAACGTATAACCATAAAAAAACACGTGTATACTATTAGAAAAGCAAAAATTACCGAATGAATTTTTGTTTTTTTAAGTCATGTTGGTCCCCAAAGTAACGTTTGAATCAATAAATTATAAACTAAATACAAAGCAAACTTTGTGATAGAGTTTTTGTTAAAAAAAGAACCAACAAAATTTGACTTTCCCGTAAAAAGTCATTATTGTTTTATGTTAAAAAAATCAAAACATGTCAAATTGTGAATCATGTAATTGTCGTTGACTGAAAAGCATATTTTCGTATTATATTATCCTATGGCCAAGATGTAAGCTGTCTGCGTACACGGTCCATCAAATGTTTAATGAAGATGCGTAAAATTTAGTAACACATCTAACGATGTTATACATGATGTTAAGCAATATAAAAAAATAATGTTGATTCGATGATGCTTGCATAATTGTTAATTGCTAAGACCATTGCTCCAATAATCAGATATTGTTACCAATGTACCTCATCGATTGCGTGATGAGACACCACCGTGTTGAATTGAACTCAAATAATCTGAGAATCAATTCGATTCAACGTTCACGCTCAAATTGTGAATAATTGCTATCAATATTGACAAATAGATGTGATATAACAGTGTTTATATTTATAACAACAGTTATACCTTCATTACCTACTACCTCCATTAAATATTATCATGTATTTGAACACATGGTTGTGTTGGGGATATTAACTTTTATGGTTCCCTATGGGCAAATGGCACCAGTTGCGCATGATATTATTAGTTTTATTTATGAAATTAAATCTAAATGACGATAGGACTAAAAGTAGCACAGAAGTTCACTAACGTTAAAAATTAATAACAATGTAGGTAATTGAAAGTCTTTATTTTTTAAGGAAGTAAACTCAATGTCCTTACTTCTATCTAAAGTTTGTGGTGCACCAGTAAGACGTGGTGTAATAGTAGGATCATAAATTTAATTTTAATTAAACAGTGTAATTTTGATCTACAGATTTCATACGATAAAGTAATTAATGTTTATCGCATGTTACATAAGAGTGGGCAATGTTTCGACATGATTGGGTTTTCTCCATTCGCATATTAGCATAATGCGTAAAAATTATGAGACGTTACTACTACGTATAGAAAAATTGTACAAACAAAATGCACATTAAAATTGATTGCATTTCCAAAGTATTTAAATTATAAATATATAAAATACAAAAATATAGTACCTATAATGTTTTAGGTGATATTAGATATAAATTTCTACAAGCAAGGTTTCTTTTCAAAAAAGTTGATGTTAAAGGTAAGAATGTTATGTATTGTTATATCGTTTGAAATGAGGATATAATTCATTGAATTAAAGAATTTTTTACGCACTATTACCCAATTCAACTAACTATGGGCGCCAGTATTCACTTTCGAATTTTAGTTCGCTAGTTTACATATTACTTTAATGAAATTTTTCGTTTATTAATATATTTTTACTTTAATGTACTCTCATAGTGTAATGATTTTGTCGAGGAATAGTCCGTGTGAAATCGCCTGATAAGAATATTATTAAAGCAAATTTTTGTTTGTGTAACAGTGAAAGTAGCTTTAAACAGATTACTGAATTAACAATAGACATTGTATGGGTAGATGAACAAAACGATAAGCTCTTTAAATAAGGATTAATTAAAGTTGTTTACTAGGATGTTATAAAATTTTAGAAGGTTTTGCCGCTTTAACAAATTGCAATTAAACAAATAGTTCCAGTCTGGCACACATTAAATTCGATATCTTTTTTCATAATTGGTCCATCCTCTTTATGGAAAAGTTACTTTATTAATAGAAACTTAAATATTTTGTACTATTGTTTATTTATTATAACTGGTTATTATCCAGTGAAATTAAGTCTCATTATTTCTAAAATTATATTTTTCACGATTTCTTTAATCGTACAGTTCATAATTAACAGGTGTAAATATAGATTAAAAAAATTATTGCATGTACTTTAGCGCCGTTTTATATTTAGGATTATTATGTATCTACTAACGTTAAACCAGGTTAATCTATGTAGCATGACCTACAGTAATTTACATAAATAACATTTTCATCAGCAATAAAATGCTAAAACAATCTCAATAACTTTTCAATAAACAACCTAATCAATACGTGGTAAATCTGTTAAAATGCTTCCAAGAATAATTTATTAAAAAATCATAGGGCTTTCTAAGAAATATTTAAATTAAACTTCAAGGGATATCTAACTTTAGAAAATATTTAATGATAACCGATTCGTATTAACAAGATTTGAGTTTAATTACGGCAAAAACTGACAATTAGACTAGATACATGCTCAATAACACACCTGTTATTATGTATTGCCGCGTGTCAGCTTGTAACTTCATATCACCGGATTCAACAGACAAGCCCGCTCAATAATTGCTTAAAATATAAAATTAACTTCTATATAATACAAGTAATAATATACCTGTATTAGTTGTCTTTTATAATAAAACTGTTTTTATAATTTTTCTTTTGTAGTAAATAAGGATTTGTGAAAACGTTAAAAATAAATGTTATGTACGTCTTGGGTACGTTTTAAATAACAAATTGTGTAATTGTTATTATTACCTTGAACTTTAAAAATATTACAATCTTAATCAATGCTATTTGCTAGATCATAGCTACGCAATCGATTGTAGACATTCGTAGCGCTGTAGGTTTTAGTGTCGCTACAAAAGACATCAACGAGTTGATTAATTTACTACAATGATTTGCTAAAATTTGTATTACATGATATACGTTAAAAAGAAACATCAATAAATAAATAATAAAATAAATTAAAAAACAGTTAAAAATACCTTGCAAACATTGTTAAACCGGCACCACCTCACAGTTCATTTGCTGACCACTATATATCACAACAGGCACTTTGCACAATAATTTAGTTCTGTGAAGTATTTATCAAAGTCATTATTTGTTTTAATATTATTTTGGGTTACGTACACGTGCTGACTGTGGTGCGTCGGCGCTTGTACTGCGTCTGATAGAGCTGCGGAGCGAGTCGAAGCCTACAACATGAAAGTTTTACCACGTGATGCGCCCTCATCCACCATCCAGTTTTAGCCTTTATTAGACATTGCATTAAGCTCTTGGTGTCATCATTATTTTCAGGGCATATAAATAAAATAAGTTAAAATAAAAGCTAAATTTCTGTATTTGTAAATTATTTCTAGACATAACGTGTTTATTAGAAATTTGCATTTGATTGTATAAACGAAAATATCTTAATTAAATTAAACTTTATTTCTCGTAAGTAGGTGTCGTATATCGTCATTATTTTGTTGTAAATGCTATTAAATAAAATAAGCTTTTTAGTAAACTTAAAAAACAAAAGTAAAAATTCATTTGTTTTGTATTTATAAATATTTAGCAATGTGAACAAAAGAAATAAAAATCTGATGAATATTTATTAAACATTTCATTTGCATTTTGTTTAAAATTGCACACCTTTTGTAATATTCACCTAAAAATAATAAGTGTCTGTTGTAAAATTATAGAAAATCATGTCATTATGGATTTCTGCTGCTGCTGCTGCTGGATTCGGAGAAGTAGATGCTGCTAGTCACAGTGACCATTACAGCTTTATCGAAGCTG
>DWQX01006094.1:0-11891 GCA_018245475.1 Pharmacophagus antenor | reverse complement strand
CTAATTTCTAGCTACTAACGAACCATAACTTGTATAAAAATACTTGACACAAAAAAAATATATGGTCACTGGACACGGTTACCGAAATAATGTTTGATTCGGAATGCGTTAACAGCTTAAAGTACTCTTCATGTCTTGATACGACACGTGGGGCAGGAAAGTATGACTTATGTTAAAGGTTTCGATAAATCGCACTTCTGAATGAAAACTAATAACTCTTCCTTTAAATTAAACCATTAAGAGACATTTACTTTTATTGTCAACATTATTAGTATCAAGAGACGAATAAAAATGTTGAACAGGAATTTGTTAAAATTCTTTGGAATCAGTATCCGATTTCCATTTGAAATATGTAGATCCTGTTCTGTTTATCTCTTTTAAAAAACCATTGCAAGCATTTATTGAAATGTAGGTTAACAGGTGTACATACATTGCATCCTCGGAGACTGGATCTTCGACTTCATGGGGCTATGGTTGTGATCTTTCAGCTGTTGTTGATGGTGTTGCGCCTGCAATTAAAATATTATTTAAGATTAAAAATAAATTTAAAGGCCTTTAAATGATGATGGTGATTGGTGTCGCATGACCTTAATGTTTATAAAATTGTGATATTTCATTATTAGTAACGTGAAATAGGATCTCGACACAAAGAGTTCAGAAGGCAAGCTGTCATTAATGACAGATAACATTTTGTAGGTTTTAATGTATACTAATTTTTCGCTAATAGACGATAATGACAAATAATAATTCTAAAAATATTGTTATAAATATTAGTCTCTATTAAATTCTTAAATATAATCAAATTGAATATTACTTAAATTATAGATCTATATTAAAGAAGAAGTATAGGAAAAGTTTCTATAAAAGACGAGGTATAAAAACGTTTGTTAGTGTTAATATATTCAGCTTTTAACAGAATACAGCCTTACCTTGCTAAGTATAAGTCGCAATTTCCTCTGTTCCTCGGTTTCTAAGGCATCGGCGGTGAGTGGACACGTGGTGGCGAGATATTCGCACAGCTCGCGGTGCTGGCCCTCGTGGAAATGACGACCTTTGCCTTGACTGTACAGCCATTCAGCCTTTAAACTGAAAATCGCAGCAAACAATTAAAGAATGAATACCATTTATTCAATCATAGATACACTTATTGTACTATGCAACATATGTGATTTATCTTTGAATATTTATGTTGTCAATAAAAAATAATGATATAAAAACATATTTACAATATTTAAATATATTAATACTACACTATCGCAATAAATACACCATGTGATAACAACGCGTACAATAAATGGTTTAGTTGTAATACAGGCCTAATTAACACGTTCCCTGCCAGACCATTTTTTGAATATTTTCCCTCGCGGTCTAGTGAGGCGAATGCAGAATACAATTTGACAATACTTTATTCAGCAATTACAATTTAACTATACTTTGATTTTAAGCTTGAAGTTAATATTTTAGATAACAGGCGGTCAAAATTTTTTGATAGATAATTTTAGAGAGAGTCGTATACGCCCCACGTAGAAGGAAACGTGTTAATAATGAGAATAAAGTTATATTCACACAAACTGACTTTAGGCTTACCTTTCTATCGCACTGACAATAAAGCCATCTATAGACTTCACACTCATGATCCAATTTAGCACAAACGGCCGGTAGTCAAATCCACTGGTGTAAATGTTAAGAAATTAATATGAATTAGGTTAATTTTTTCTCGTTCCACATAATAACTCTGGTAGTGATCAATAACACAATGATAAAAAAATGTTTTGCCTATCAAACAATTCAATTTGATAATTTGGAAGTTATGTATGATATCTTATTAACTCTTCACATGCAATTTTAAAGTTATTACATATCAATATGTATTTATTTTTAAGTAATTGATAGATTTTGAAGTATACAATTCGATTTATATTATAATTATAAAATGTTTATTTATGTAATCCTTGTAAAGTACTTTTAAATATAAAATTAATCATACAGAAAAGGACCTTTCAGTATTGTTAATCCGTGTGACACACGAGTCAACACGGGTTAATAACTATTATATAAGTTACTTTCATCCAATATTTATGTGAGGTCAAATAATGTGGATAGACTACTTTCCACCATCTATAAAATATAAAGTTAAATAACCACTTGCGGTGCAAAGAAATTCCGAATTGCGCGTGGCGGAACAGTCGAACGCAAACCACTCCGGAGCGCGGTCAGCCGGGACTCAGCGGGTTCCGGAAGAGAATACAAAGACGCATCAGCTGATAATTTAAAGAATAAAACGCGAGCAGAAATTGTGCGCAAAATAAACAATTAAAGTAAAAGTCGACGTGCCACGCACTAAATGTTACTGCAATAATTTTCTGACGACGCGTTATGCACGTCGCTGACGTTCCGATAAGAGAAACGTTTCAACGTGCGTGACATGCATTTTTTAACGCGAATGGTTAAGTGGCTATTTTGACATAAGTGCGTCTGTCTTTTGATTCAGTGTGCTATTGAGCTTAATAAATGATAGTTACTTGATTATACTTTATTTCGTATAATAATAATAATTATTATTATTAAATTTTCTGTAAGCCTCTTGTGTATAAATATGGAGGTTGAGTAATATCTCAACTGATTGCACTGCATTTAATGCTGTTATGGCAGAAAGAGTATATTTATATATTCATTTGAACAATTTATTACTACCATTTTAACCATAAACTATTAATATCCATATCATCAATTAAAGATTAATATAATGGAAAAAAATAGTTCCATCAATAAAAAAAAACATCAAAACAAAAGGATACAGTTTATCCTTGCCAGCTAAGGAGACGCATGGGTTACCCTGTATACTGAAACTGTCAAGCTTCGACAAGTGCACAAGATGGCATATCTCGTTGAGGTCTTGTATGTTGTTGTGCGCAAGACCTAAGTGCTCCAGTGCCGAAGGTAAGTAGCGATCGCACTGCCGCAGGTCTATGACGCGGTTCCGCTCGAGATTTAAATGCTGTAATAAATTTTTTTTTTGTTTATGTCATCTGTTATAGACTTACACTTAACCTCAACTACAATTATATACAATCGAGATATATATTATGATTGCAGCCAGGGGCATGCCTGCAGTGCGAGCCCGAACACATATGCAAGTACATAAAAAACAATATTAATACTTAATGACGTGATTTTTGGGAGTACAGTCACTGTTTGTAATAACATATTTATGCTTTATAAGCCTCATTAAAAATGTTTTTACTTATCTGTTTGTAGTATTGTAGCTAAAAACAGTCCAACTAATTTTGTTCTTAGATTATTGTTTGTTGGAAAGTTGATGCATTTACTTCAGCTATTTATATTAATTATTTAATCAAAAAATATCCACAAATTCTACATAATATATTCACATATTTCAATTTTAACACATTAGCTTGAAAGGATCTTATAAGTGAAAATTTTTTCTTACATGGTAATACTGACAATATTTTTTTCTTTTACAGCCGTACATAACAGATCAATTTAGACCCTGTAATTTACCACATTATTGTCTTATTAAGTTATCTTATGATAATCAAACTGATACAAGTTTTAAGTCTAATTACTGATTTAAATTTTAATTTAATACATTGAGATTATTTCAAATAGAGAAACAATTCAACTATTAATACGTAGAATATCCATATATTGTATTCACACAGAAAAAAATTCTTACCTTTAAACTTTTTAAATAAGAAATGTCAGCAATGAAAGAAATTTGATTGTTTGACAGGTCCAGATGCTCTAAATGCATATTGTGATTTAAATGCTCAATAGATTTAATGTTGTTACCTGAAAATGCATTAAAAAGCACTGTTTTACACCAAAGCATTTTTAATTGTGTTGGTAAAAAAAGTTTTCTAGGTAAATTAGTATAGTGAAGTTATACTTTTGCATAATTCATTTAATAAAGTATATGAATGTCATATTAAACAACAGTTAGAGTTATTTAGTTATAACTGACATATTGTAATGTTAATCAAATACACACCAGCTAGTTTTAATATTTTCAAATATATGAGATCCTTCAGGCCCTCTATTTGCAATATACCATTGTTATTCAATGCCAGTACCCTTAAATTGACAAGACGAGACACTCCATGCATCCGTACAAGAAAGTTATTACATATGGATAGCTGAAAAATAAAAACTTTAATAACAACAAATAATGTTGTATCCTAGTTATAAATTCCAACCATTAACATTTGAGAAAGTAATGCAAAATCATTTTTATTTTATTAAATATTTATATCAATGTATCTAGATTTTATGCAATAAAAAGAATTGCAATAAGGTCATACTTAATAAAAGTTCAAATCTGTCTTTAGAGAGAAATGTGATATGATTATATATTTCTTAATGGTATTATTAATGTGTTTATATAAAAAATCTTTCTAAAGTTAGTTAAGAAAAAAATATTTCCAACATAAAAAACTTTTTAAACATTATACAAACATGTTTTTTTGCAAAATAAAATTGAATAACATTACGTTTTCGACACGGTTGTAACTTTCAATGTTGTCTAGTCGCTGTAGTTCGTTTTGATCAAGAATCAAGGCAATAATCGTTTTAGATTCTTCTGAAGGCGCTTTCTCTATTTTCTTCAGCCCACGCCTCGATAGATCTAACGTTTCATTCTTCGCTTCCTCTGTTAAATGTTTTAAAATGTTATAAAGGTTACACTGCTGTTTACGTTGCCTTCATAACATTACTTACCCATTTTCCAAGTATTTACTGCATTTTTGGTTTAAATAATGGAAATGATGTAGTTAATCACAAAAATCAACATTCGTAAATTAACGTTCTGAGGATGATAATGAATAACAATTTTTTAGCTTATCAATAACTATGAGATGAAAAACATTATTGTGTAAATTTACAAGGACTTTACTAAACTTTTATAAATATTTTTCATTTATCGTAATTTATGGCAACTATAATGCATACGTAGCACTTTTTATTAAAATGAAAATAGAATTCCTGCACTGAGGAAAAGACTCCAACATGAATATAGTTTTTGAACAGTCTCTTATTGACATTGCGTAACCTTTCTTTTCTACTAGAAAAGGCAGAAGCTATAGTTTTGCACAGCCTTTTCTTAAACTACTAAAAATAATTACAAAATGTTTTGTTTATTTTATCTAAAACATGATTCATATGAAAACAAATATATAGCAGTTTCGAATACTATAAAATTTCAAGAGGGTCTAGTTTTAACTACAATGAACTGTAAACGCCAAACAGGTCGTCGGCACCGAACATTAGTTATATTGTTTATAGGGTATATGCATCTAACGTAATATAACTAATTTTAAAATGATTGTATATAACTTAATTACGACAGAAAATATCATTATTTTTAAAAAATCTTAAAAAGTTTTCATAAATCTCAACATATCAGTTAGCATAGATTAATGCTAGAAATATAAAAAGATGTACGTGCCTGTTAGTCTATAGTAGGAAAAGCGGCTTGGCAGGGACTTTTTTGGTGAGGTTACCCCAAATTATTACGAAATAAATGTTTAGTATGAAGGAAATTAGTAATTAACTAAATAAACAACTTTAAGCATTTGTAAATGTGGTGATCAAAAAGTTACTCACTTCATTAAATATTCTGTGATTTTATTCATTCATGATTCATGTTAATTAAAAGGACGCGTTGGTTAAAATTTGTAATGTTGTTATAAATATTGCAAATTTTAACCTAAAGCTGCTCTAAAGATTCCCAATTAGAAATTATGTTTTAGATTTAGATTAAAACATTAAGTTTTCGTTTATTCAATAGGATTTATATAAATTTCTGCATCTATTTTTAGCTAATGTAACCTCTCATTTAGGCGGGAAAAATGACTCTACCAAAGGGTTCCAAGACACTAAAAGTGATTGCCATTATACTTTTCATACGGATTCTATCGGTCTTCTTGGTACAAACATTTTATGTGCCGGATGAATATTGGCAGAGTTTGGAAGTGGCTCATAAACAAGTATTCGGCTATGGGGCTATGACTTGGGAGTGGCAAAAGGGTATCAGGAGCTATCTGTATCCCAGTATTTTTGCCGCTTTATACACTATTCTAAAATACACCGGTTTGGATTCTCCAGAAGCAGTGGTATGTTAAAATTTTATATTTTGAACTTATGCAAGTCAAATTTTGTGAGTGTATAATAGTTTTATTAATATTATTTCAATATAAATTTTAGGTTTTGCTTCCTCGTCTACTGCAAGCTGTCTTTAGTGCTATAGCAGATTACAGTTTTTACAAATGGACAGGCGGCCGCAGATGGGGACTCTTTTTTATATTAATCCCATCATTTTGGTTTTATGCATCTGGTAGAACACTTTTGCAGACAATGGAGACCTGTTTAGTTGCCATTGGCTTATCTGTATTTCCATTTAAAGATGGAAAGTTTCGTTATAATGAAAAAGGTATAGATTTTTATTAATGCCAACAAATTCATATTAAATAAGATACAAATCTAAATTTAAATTTGACCTTATAGAGTATAAAGTTCATCCCCATTATAAAAATATAGCAATTAACTTACAATTATTTTTTTCATTATCTTTTTGCATTACTTTTATTAGAGAACAACAAATGGGTTTGGCTGGCATGTATTTCTACTTTTCTGAGACCAACTTCAGCACCAATTTGGCTGGTCTTGGCACTTTACAATATTGCCACCACAAATCAAGGCAAGCTGAGATTGTTGTTAAGGGCTTATTTACCGATAGGGTAAGTTGTACAATATAATTTTGTTCAAACGACTGCCAAGTTGGTGGATTTATATGGACTCAAATTTGCCAACTCTCTGTAGTTTGGTTATATACATATAATTTATTTACTAACAAAAGATGTGATAACAGTGCACTATGTACAACATTCAAAACAATAAACTTATAACTAAACAGTTCTTACACGTACACCTTTAACAAAAACAAATATCTATGCATCTTAATTTACTACACAACATAAAACAAAATTAAGTTTAAAAAATTTAAGAAAAAATAAATAATACTGATATGAAAAAAAAAAGATTTATTACCTTTAAAAAATAAATTTACTAAAATGCACACTTAAAGATGGAAGTACCTAATTTTCAAAGCATTTTACATGTACAAACAGGCACAGACAAGTGTATCAAATACTTATAACTATTTAAATATTTAAAAATTTCTTATCAATGGGGTGCATAATTATTTTTTTTTTGTAATTCTATTTGACTGAATATTTTGTTAAAATGGAACATCGTTAAAAAAACAGTTTTTATTAAGTTTCTTATAATTTTTATTTATTCCATTTCAGTTTGACAGTTTTCGTCGCTCTAGTGGCCTTGGATTCATATTTTTACGGAAGACTGATTGTTACTCCTTGGGAATTCTTCAAGTTTAATATTTTATATAATGTTGCATCCTTCTACGGGACACATCCATGGTAAGATATTAATTACTTTAGCTAAACATTAGCCAATTGTTCTGAAAATTTGATTGTCAAAACTTTGTGGTCTAGAACCACATTTTATATTAAGCAACCATTCTATATTAAACAACATTTGCCATGTCATAGACATGATATAGTAATTTTGGAATTAATTTGTTTATTAAAATGTAGAGTATTTTTTTTATTTGTTCAGTTAGATGTGTTTAATATAATTAGCATCAATAGTTAAATGTCCTAGGAAATAGTGTGTAAAATATACAGTTCATTACTTGTTTATATTGTGATTATCACTTAGCAAACATGTTATAATTTTATATTTGATATATTTATTAAACTCATTTTATCAAAATTGCTTTATCATGATTATGTTCAAATTTAATATCTAACTATTGATACCTGATAGTCTTATATTTTTTTTTTGCAAATGCATTGTAATGATGTCACTGTCATCAAAATTTTTTTAGATAAATATTCTTATAAATGGTTACTAAGGTTAGATAAAAGTGAATTGTATGGTACAGAAACTCATTTTTACTGTTTGTCTATATTTTTATTAATTTGTTTAGAGATAAAATGTAAAAAAAATATATAATGTATTGCAGCAGTTATGTAATTGTAGCTGTAATTACACCTTAACTATGACTTAATATTGTTATGATCTAATACAAATTATTACCTGTTATGATCATATCTTTTCATAATAAGTAACCCATGAATAGTTAAACTGCCTCTATGTTACTTCGATTCACATTAATTATTACATCATCACATAGACTGGCTGGTGCAGTATCCGAATATTTTACTTATATTTTACTTTTAATATTACACAATAAAGATTTAAAAGATCTGAGGAAAATTTGAATGTTTCAGGTATTGGTATCTAACAAGCGGGGTACCGGCGGTACTGATCTTCAACATTGTGCCAGTGGGGTGTGGCATCTACGTGGTGCTAAAGAGACGTGAGGAGAATAAGACCGGCATCTTACTATTGATTGCTGCCTCTTTACATGTTGCTGTACACAGGTACACATGCATTCATTTACTTCTTTTATCCCACCCCCTTTCAAAAGAGAGGATTGTTTACCTAGCCGCATCAGTTTTAAGCCGGTAGACCAATTTTGATGTAGTTTAATAGTACTCTCTCTTTGAGTGCTTCTATGGCACAGTTATTGGCCCACTTGCCTTGTAACGCGGAGGTCCCGGGTTCTATTGTCTGGGTCACAGGAGTAGTGTAGTCTGTCGGACCACCCTGGCTAGTAGCTGCAGCCCCCAATGTAAGTCTCCCGCCAAAACAGCGATGCTGTGTTCCGGCATCCATACATATGAGAGACATTGTGGGCGAGTGCGCTTCGCAGTCTTCGTTTCTTGGTCACTTAACACCAGGTGAAATCAAAGTTATGTGTTAGATTATAACCGAGAAAAAAATGTAACTCAATAGAAAGTTTTCAAAACTACTAAGAAGTGAGAGTAAACAATCCGGTCGCTAAAATATTATTAAATGTATTGTTAAATGTATATTTTTTGTGATGGATGTGTTTGAAAAAAACTTTACTTATATGAGAAAAAATACGAATTTATAAAAAAATCAGCATTTTCTTTTTATAATGTTAACATATCCATAATAATTTTTCAACGTTATTTTCTTATAACGTAAGCTACAAAAACTTTCCTAGAATTTTTTTTATTTCCCGCAATGGCCTAAAACTCAACTTTAACTCAACCTTGTGCGATGTGAACGTAGACGGCATGCGTATCCGCTCCGAATACATTTCGTTTACGATATAAATGTAAACGTTTGTCTTTATGTCCTTACAGTTTCATACAGCACAAGGAGTTCCGATTTATGTTGCCGCTGCTGCCGATCTTTATGCACCTGGCGCAGAACGCCGTCGTCCCCTGGAGCAGGAAAGCCACTACGTAAGTACGACTGACTGCTCGTTTTCGTTGTAAACGTATACCTCGAGTTGAAAAACAATGCGTAAAACTTCCACTAATTTCGTGGCGCGGTGACTTACTGAAAAATTATTAAAAAATGCCATACAGTTTGTGAACTTGATACTTATTAAAACAATTTTGCAGCGTGACGAAAGTTATGTAATCTGTTAGTACTGTCACGTACAATGTGACGCGAGTGAAAGGGTTTAAGGTAAATCTAGGACTTTTTTTTATTGGCTCTTTAGAGGTCACGCCTGCCCGCTCCCATGAGTTATATATCATTTGTAACTTTTTAATTTGCATCGGGAAAGTGATTCTGTTGATTTTTAAAATTTTATTATTATTATTATTATTACAGGGCGCGGTTATACTTTATTGTTTTTCATATTAATTAATTTTCACATCATCATACAAAGTATTAATTCATATTTGGGCCATACATCTTATTGTAAAAAGTTACCCTCTTATTAATTAATACAAAAACCTCAGATTAATACAAACAAATTTGTGTAAAAGAAGTCCTTTATGCTAATTAAAAATCTAGGTAATGAAAAATTAGCGTGTTTGAATTGAGCATGGTAATAAACATATAAAATATATAATTTCACTAGATGGAAGCTGTACGGCGTTGCTGGCGTCCTGCTGTTGGGTAACCTTATGCCCGGTGTTTACTTTTCACTATTCCATCAGAGAGGTACCCTTGATGTGATGCCAGTGCTGAGAGAAGCTATGGCGGGTAACAATAGGTCCTCGATATTGTTCATGATGCCTTGCCACTCTACGCCCCTTTACAGGTATGTCACATACAAACCGAAAAGCCCGGCGTGTCCCATGTAATCAATATGCAGTAAAATAAATAAATCATGATTGATACAAATCTAACATCAAGCCAAAAAATGGAAAATCTTATCTTTATTTACATTATTATTATTTTATCTTTTTATTGTCTATTATTCATTTTGCGCACCCCTTATTTATATTCATCTCTGCTCAACTTTAATGTAAACTGGTAGAACATGCCATTTGGCATTAAGTGCACCTTATATACAAATTTGTGCATTAAAGCTTTTAAATAAAATAAATAACTGCTCGGGCTTGCGCTCCGGGCGCACCTCTGTCCGATACGGGCGATGGCTCTAGGTGCCGTTCTCCCTCATTTCTAATAACGAACTCCCACTTCCTCATTATCCTCCCATTTTCTGAAATTTCATCACCGCCTATTGTTTCAGCCACCTTCACATGAACATAAGTGCGCGCCACCTGAACTGCGACCCGCCGCCGGTCGCGGGCGCGACCTACGAGTCGGAGGCGTTCTACAACAACCCGGAGCGCTGGTGGCGCGCAGAGTACGCCCACAGGCAGACCCCGACCCTCGTTGTCATGTACGACGTGCTCCATGGGCGCGTCGAGAACCTGCTGCACGGATATAATCTTATACAAGAACTGCCCCATACGCAGGTAACTCTACTAGAACAACTAATAAGCTTGATTTTACTTTGTCATTTGATAATACACTTAACACGTCGATGCCGGCGTGGTCTATCGGTGGGTCACATTAATCTGTTATCAGGCGGTAAGTATGCCGACTCACTACCTTGCATCTATAACCGTAGATAAATTAAAATAAAAGCCAAGGGTTATTACTACTGCACTATTAAAATATCGAAAAATAGTAGTCACGGGTAAAATATGAATGATATTGTTAATACGAATTTGTTTAACAGTACTTGAAATCGTCCCTAAATCTTTCGGTGAATGCGCTCGCCGCCCCACGGGCAAGAACACTAAAATCGGTGCCGGCGTGAAAGTGTTCTAAAGTTATTATAAGTATTTTAAACTGACTGGCTCTTTGACGCAGTAGATTAACGCTTTTAATTTATAACACGGCGATTCATGATTTTCCATAACGATTTCACGTATCCACAAACTGATTGTTCGTTAAATTAAACTTTAATATGAATGGAGTACAGTTCAATTTCCAAATTGTTTTCATTTGTTATTAAAAACGGACGTTGGCAACATAAGTTATGAACTTTTGTCTATAGTTAATAATAATAACCGGTCTTGTTGTCAACGTTTATTGACTATGAACAGTGCCATGTTGATCTTTGTTTTGTTTCAAAGACTTGATACCGCATGAGTCATAGAATCTGCGCGGTGGTAGGGTGTTTTAGAATCAATCTGCCGTAACAACAGCTGTGCTGTGTTCCGGCAGCGGCAAATGTGAGCGCCGGAGTATTCTGGGCGAGCAGGGTTCATCATTTACAGCCACACTATCGCCTAATACGTGAGAGTTAGTTGTTTGTACGAAATTGATCTGGGTTTGAAATATTCGCTAATTTTAATATCAAATATACTACCAGCCATTTTTTTTTATCGGTTATGGGCTAATATTTGACGTCGATTTGATGTTAAGTGACATTGGAGCTGTAGATGGTAAAATATAGTCTCCCAGAATAATTCTAGCTCTCAAATGTATGACTGCCGGAACACAAC
>DWQX01006093.1:0-11892 GCA_018245475.1 Pharmacophagus antenor | reverse complement strand
ATTAAATATTATATAAAATAAATAATTACTTACATCTTATAACAATAATAAATTTATCATTTTTTTTCCAATACATACAAATATTACTGACACGCATAACATAATAAAAAAATTGTAGAAAATCCTTAATAATTACTTATAATTTATTTAGAACACCAGTAACCTTTAGGTGATTAATCACTTGCGTTATCAAGACGTGTCGCCCTCATCGAGACGCTTTTACTCCAGACTTGCCAGCAACGAATATACCAAGTCCATAAGGTACTTTCGCAGAAAAAAAATACTCAGGCTTCTCGTCAGCTAACAATTAGATCGTATATTGTTCTAGGTACACTAACAATTACATTTTAATATCCCAGCACAAGCTACACAGCGAAGTGTCGCTTGGCAATCGAAAGTTAAATCGTTGTGCTAGTGGTTAAGTTTAACATGGAAAATTATCATACAAAAACATTTCCTATGATTAACCTATATATCAATTACATCATGTATATTTCTTTTACTAAAAAATATATATATAATATATAAATTCGTAAAACGTACAGATAAATGTTTAAATTAATAATGGCGAGAATAGCGGAAGAGAAAGTAAATGTTTTAAAGAAATATAGAGAATGCAGTAAATTAGTTATTCCAGTAATAGATCGGTCGGTCTACTATTTTTTCAGTCTTTCTAACATCATGTATGTTACACAATTATTAATGTAACATATGTAAAAAGACTGTTTTAGTATTAAATGAACATATGTGTCAATTATAAAAATTGTTAGTGATACAATTATTATATTGGCTCGAGAAGAAAAAAAGCATTATTTCTTTTGATTTCATTACTTTTGGCTATAACCATAAAACATATTTGTTAATAATAATTATATAGTTCACGTAACGTAAAGAGAAAAAAAATAATAAAAAAAAAATTGAAGGAAAAAGATAAATATAGAAGAAGTAAATAAACTTTTTATATACTGCGACATGTTGTATTTTCATTTAAAGGTAAAATCTTTACCAATCTTAATAATAATTAAACGCAATCTAAACTTAAATATTTGAAATATCTATCGAGAAATTTCGATTGTACGGCAGAAAAGCGTTCTTAAGCTGTCTAGGCAACATGCAATTATAAATGTGAAATAACTAACTTATTCTTTCCTATGGGATGCATTTAAGAAGCATTGACTTATTTGTTATTAAAAGGTATGGTATGTGTATACATAATCATTTTAAACCTTTGCGGACTACCGCCGTATCTGCGCGCGTTCTGTACAACATTTTTACTTAATATTATTTACACTTATTATTGTAAGTGCAGCTTAGACGAAGAAAATAGTTATAACTAATTACCATTAATAAATTATGAGAATAGGTGTCGATGAAATATCTTTACTCGTTCCATTCTATAATTTCGGCGGCTGCTACTTGCGTAGATGAGGTAGATTTCGCTTAAACACGCATTTACATTGTTCATCACAATATCAATAATAGAAAACGTCTCCCTTAGTTGAAGCTGAAAGTAAACAATTTACATTTGGAGTTGAAATTTTTAGCAATCAATCTTGACTACATAAGAAATCCTTTGTTGTGCCGGTTTAGTAACTAAGTCAACGAAACAAAATTGGAATTAATATCTTGTTCCAATTTCCAAAAGCTAATCTATATTTTTTAATCTAATTCATATAATATTATTCACCTTTTAAGTAGTAAATATATTTTGTCAGTAAATATTACCGGTTTTATCAAAAACACCAGATGAATTTACTCAATCTATATATGATATTTCAAACTGTACACATGATAATCTTGTTATATGAAAACATTATATAGTACATATGAGATACTGTGCAATTGCAATTTGTATAAATGATTTTTTAAAACGACGCTAGACAAAAATTTTACTTGACCTCAATATCACATGATTTAAGACAACGAGTCAGTAGACGATGAAAAGTATTGCCTCAGTACTCTATCAGGTATAGAAACTACCAAACGTAATAATCCTGGTACGGCGGCAGATTGGCACCGAGGATGGAAGATAGCCGACGAGTCGAAAAAATCATACCACGTTATAAGTTATCATGACGCCCGAGATCGATTCTGGGACTTCCGAGTTGGAAGGCAGGTGGAAGACTATTGCGCCACGTGGAAAGCTAAATGTAGACAATCTTTTAAAGGCAAATACATAGTCATCGTAAAAATTAACATCATTTCAGAAACATCATATAGATATTTTCTATATAGGTAGTAAGTTTCGTATATACTAAATAATAATTACATTTTGACTTCTCGCGGTGCTCCCATTTGAAGGACGGCGCTCGATGAACGGCTGAAACAAATAATGCAAAGTATGCGAGTATCTTTTACATCGCAATGACAATCCCTAAAAAGGTAATAATGATTTATATTGCTCATTTATTTAATCACATATATATACGTAACATTTTTCGACTGTTAGGACAGCAATTACAACATATTCCTTTTCTAGAAGCCCAAAAAAAGCAATTTATATTCTATCGTGGTCAGGCCTTTTGTCCATATAATGTAAAAAACTCCAAGCTGAGCTCTTTATGCAAATCTAATTATAACTCTTCTAAAGTTTTTTTTCGGTTATTGCCTAACATTTGACCTTGATTTCTCTGGTATTAAGTGACAATGGGGTCGTACATGGTTAAGCTCTCACATAACTGCCAGTACTCTGTAATGCTGTTATGGCGGCAGGTGATCGAGGGTTGCAGCTAGTCAAGGGTTTCGAAAAACTCTACCACCATCTAGACTCCACTACTCTTAGAGGTCGAGATACGAAGCCGAGAGTTACGTGGTAGTTAGATAAAAGTGATCTTACCAGTTTTGTTGCGTGTGGCGCTGTAGTCAGGCAGTGGCACGGGTGGTAGTTCCTCGTCAGCGGGCAAGCGATCACGCATGCGAAAAGCCGGCGCCGGGTAGTAAGCCCACGGCAGTTGACCCTGCAGCTCGGAAGAAGTGCCGCGGCGCCTTACCCGACGTACACATTTTTGAACACTTTCTAACCTTTACCATACTCCGAGTCCGATTTACGACACTCGTGAATATAAATAAACATCAAACAAAATGTAAACATCACGCCTGACTCGTTGAGACGAATGCAAGCTGAACTGTCCTTAACCGCTTGGGTGCGGATTTCGTTGAGTTAAATGAGAGCGCAAGGGGGTAATCATCTTCATAAGTGAATAGACACCCGCAGTTTAGGCTTCCCTTATACATGTCTAGACCTACCGTTTCTGCTGCCCGCATCCAACGGCTCTTCGCAACAGTCACCAGATAGTTTATCGTTTTACCAGTAAATACTTTTTGAATAAAACATCTCACCAGTTATCAAGGTATACGACGTACTGTGTTTTGTGTCTTTAAGTGTATAGTATTTTCATTATTATTGTAATATTTACAGCAATAAATTTTATAATGACATGAATTGTGATCAATGAAATAAAAAACAAATAAAAGTATTCCGAAGGTTGAGCGACTGATGTTTACAGACATAAAAGAACGAAAAAAATAATAAACCAAAAACTACTGTAAAATTGTCTTTGTACAAATGTGTTGTTATTTTAGAAAGTCGGCGATCGTACATAATTATTTATAATTAATATGGTAGATATTATACTTGTTTCCACAGAAATTGCAGGTGCAAAATAAAGTATTTCTTTTTCAACATTAAATTGATTTTACATGAAAAACTTTTCCGTATATTCTTCTGAAAAAAATATGGCATCTTCAAATTCCGAGCACTATGTAAAAAGTTATTTGCAGTCTTATGTACATAATAAAGTAGCGCAGAAATTGTACGCATAGAATTAAGAACCAAGAACGCCGTAAACAACTCTATATAATTTTTATTTTTTCAAACTTTATAACAAAACATGTTCTCTTAATAAAAAAATTGCAACTGTAAGTGAAAGAAAATAGTACACGTTAATTTTTTCAATTTCTACTTATCTTCGGTTCAAATCTTTGTAAGAAAGAATTATTACAACTTACTCCCTTTTATATTCCTGTATCGTCTGATCTTTACTGCTTTCGGCCAAATCCGGTTGTGAGTCCGCCGGTTGAACAGCGGATGTCTCGGATTCCTTGGACTCAGTGGATGTTGCCGCGATGTCGGCGACTGGCTCCAAATGACGTCTATCTGCCATTATGTTATCTAACCGCTGCGGCAGCGACAGCAGAGCATCAGGAAATTGTACCTTTTTATACCCTGTCTTGGGTAAATGCGTGCATCCCTGCCTGTGTTCATTCAAAACGAAATATTATAAATATGTACGATTGAGCAGCGTTTCTCACGCGCCACAATGTTTTGTACAGCAATTCGAATGGCGAATGAGAGGCGACAATATTTGTTTAGGCTAGATTTCGTTATCTCCAGTTATAATTATATTATAGATAGAAGTTCCTTATTGGTTTGTGAAAATTATATTACTCAAAATTTACTTAAAAACTTTTTCATAATATTTTCGTTTTCGGGTGTTAATCTGTATATAACTTCATTTTATGCTATATGTAAGACACTCATGCGTACTATATTCGCAAAATCCCCTCATGTTGCTGCTCCCGCCCGACCGAAAAGTCATCGAGCGCCGAATTATGATAACAAAACCACGTCGTATTTATGAGCAGTGCGAATAAAGGGGAAATGTTATATAACGTCGTATCTACAAATTTATGTTAGATCTCGTATGATTAATAGATCATAGCCAGCACTTTTAAATAGCTAGTTCAGTTTAATAAAGTAAATATCAGATTTGACTTGTCGTAATGCGAAAACAAGAAACTATACAACCAGTTACTGGTTCAGGGTTATCTTAAATATAGGCATCAACGTACTTAATAACCTCTTGATCTTGTTTGATTCCTAAAAGTTATTGTGAGTCGGTTGTGAATTACGAAAATTCATATAAAATACCAGTATGTTATTAAGTATCACGGGTATACCTTTCGAGCGATGTTGATTGAGGAACATTAAACTTTGGTA
Organism: Pharmacophagus antenor; assembly: GCA_018245475.1. NCBI lineage: Eukaryota > Metazoa > Arthropoda > Insecta > Lepidoptera > Papilionidae > Pharmacophagus > Pharmacophagus antenor. The sequence goes on along the minus strand of DWQX01006093.1, from coordinate 6,893 downwards.
AAGGTGAGATGCAGATATCGTGACAAACTTGTTCGGGATTTACTCGTGGCAAAGTGAAAAAATCCAACTCAATGTCTCGCTCCTCTTCTACATTATTTACAGTCGACAGCGGGGCCGCTTTTGGTAAAATTGTAACCTGCTGAATATATAAATTAAATTGTCTATATATTGAAATCAAAGTTAAATATTTTTAAAAATTAAATAATATGTTAAGTGAATTTCGAATTATTACATCGAATGAAATATAACAATTGTCAATAAAAACTATCTGTTTAAGATAAATTAAAATGTAACAGACATGGATAAATAAGTTATTTCTCGTTTAGATGTTTATACATATGGGGATACAAATCTTGTGCAAATCACTAATAAAAAGTTCCTAAACGAACGGCCAATCCAAAATATAAAACCATACGAGTATACGAGGAATCACGAATTTTTGTTTTCTCTTTACTATAATTTGTTTTTTTTTCTTCTCGTTTTGTTTTCTCTTTACTATAATTTGAACAATTTGCTTTAGGTTTTGATATAATGCTGAAGTGCAAACCACTTAATGAATCCATTACGAAAGTAGGTTTGTACTGTTTATTATTAGTTTATGAAATGAAGCAATACTTACATCGCTTACAAACGCTACTGGTATGTTTTCTTTAATTACAACTACCAACTGGAATATGATGTTCAGGATGAACAGAACTCCGAGGCGAGAGTATATTAAAGTCATCGTCCAAGCCGCCCAAACCATGTTAATGTTGGCATTTCCCACGCCCGAGACCCTACCACCGATGTACGTCATTGCATCTGCTAACGTCTGAGGACGAGTGATTAATAATGGTATAATAATATTTTACAGAACTAAGCACATTTATATGAACTTGAAGGTTTTTACAGTCAGAGTAGGCAAAGGAGCGACTGGTTTAAGTGATGGAAAGTTATTACCGTCGCCCATAAAGACACAAATGTCGGTGGTAGTCGTAGCTGCTTTACCGACCTTTAAGATGGGAGTAAGCTCTTTTCTTTAAAGTATCCAAGTCGTATCGGTTTGGAAATACGATGGCGACAACTGATTCCAAATAGTTGTGCATGGTAAAAAGTTAAGATCAAGGTTCGTTTTAGCGAGTGTACAACACTTCCTCATTGGTTAAACAGTGTAGGCATTTTTCTATTCTACTTTTATTATTTAATATTTAAATGAGTAAATTATATAAAACAGATTAAAAATATTTGCTGAAAGTTAAGTGTTTTAAAATATTTTTGTATTAAAAAAATATTTATTAGTTATATTTTTTTTTTGTATTTGAACGCCCTTCCCTGTGTATATATTATGGAATAACCTCGCAGAGTATTCTAAAGCGCGAAATGCTTAATTGAAGTATCTAAGAAGTTATTTAGCACATAACATTGCCGAGTGCATTGGAGAAAGACGAGTTTCACAAAATACTTACTCTGATGTAAAATGAATCGTTTATAAAGGAAACAGTTGCTACAATGTCGACTATACTTGCGCACACCATAACTGTCAACCAAGGCCACCGCACCAGCCTGCTGGTGGAACCCCTCGCGGCGCCGACTTTGAACAAGAAAAATTTAATGTTATCAGTCTATTATAAGTTACATTTGCCTATAATATATTACATTTCCACAATAACTATATTTTGTTATGTTCCAAATCCTTCCGTTTGAATGAAATATCGATAAATTTTTGCACGTGTATTTCATGTAACAGGATAAGGTATTATATTCACACCTTTGTTGGAAGTCGCCACCAGATGATATTGCATTCCAACGTGTATATAACCATCGACCTTCAAAAATATTTGACATATAAGTATATAAAGAATGCTCTGGTGGAACAATATAATAAAGACCACATATTCTTTGCAATAAAGAAAATCCATCGATTTGAAGTTAAGAAAATTAAAAAAAAAACAAATTAAAAAGTTAAAATACCTTCTGAGGTGAAACTTAAAGCACTCATGTGAACAGTCTTGAATAAATAATTGTAATTACCGAAATGTGTGTGTATCTTAAGTGTTGGAAATAAAAAATACCTTATCAATACGTAATAATATTACCCATTAAAACCGCGCTCGTTACGAGTAAGAGGACGTTTATTGCCAGATTGGTAGTATGAATGTAGAAAAGTCTAGTAGTCGTTAAAGGTTCTTCGGTGATTAACACAAATGCTTGTTCTGAAATTCCGTCAATAACTCTGCCGATGTTAATACGTTGCCCACATATAGGATCTGAAACAATCAATTGAAAAGCTTTCCATCATTATAAATAACCCAGAGCATGATGAATGATATGCTTAGGCATTAAGTCAAAGTCCCTATTGTACATCATTGCTATATAGGTAGAGGAGTTTAAATGGCGGTAGGAATTTTTGAGCGAGCCAGCTAGCCACCATCCCTTGTATCATTCTGCCATTATAACAGCATTGCTGTGTTCTGTCAGTCTTGCAGTTGAGAACCAAAGTGTTCTGGGCGAACACGCTTCACTATCTTCGGCCCCACTGTCGTTTAAAATCTGGAGTTAATTGAGATTGAGTGTTAACCGATACGTACTAAAAAAAATAGAAGTATCACTTACTGGAAAAATATAAAATCCTTATGAATAACAGCGTAGGATACCCCCGCAGGAAGTCAATGACGCAGAAATATTGCGCCAGTGCAAGTCCCGTGAAAGTCAGCTGGATCACCGCTTGGGTCTAAAAATCTCATTAAGAAATTTATTAATTCAATAAAATAAAGAAATTAGTTTGCTAATTTCCGCTTTGTTTATTCGCAAATACTACGAATAAAATACATTCTAAACGCCTTTCACCACTACACGTGGCATCTTCAGGTAATGTTTCGGGCTAGACAACGCGACGTCGAATCGACGATTGTGTTTTAATCGTAGTATATAAGATTAAACAAAGCAGAAATTAGCAATTTTTTTTTGTTTTATTGTCCTTTCGAAATCACAAGACATGTCTACAACATTTTTTTTTTAATAATTAACCAGTTTACTCTACATAACATTATACTCGTATACGTTGAATATTGTGAAGTAATTTCTTGATATTTGGACAATAAATACTATTGTGTGAGGAATAGTTAATTAATTTTACTTTGTCGAGGTAAGAACCTCGGAAAAATTTTCAACAGAGAAGTTGTTTATTTGTTCGGGTTATTTAGAAAAGTATTCACGAATTTTGATATAATCGTCAATTAAGTAAAAACAGACTTTGTAACCTATACCCATTATCGTACTTATTCTTTGTTAATCCTGTTAGCAGCCGTTATGAAGTCACAAGGAGAAAATCAATACACTGGATTTTTTTTTGTGTAGTTCACTGCATGGATTAAAACGGCGTGTACTACCGGTGGTTAACGTCCTGTGTAAAATCAAAATGTAAATTTCCGTTTCTATTGACACAACCCTAAAGACATGTTAATACCATCAAATTGTGAAGAAAACATAAATTCATAAACGAAGAATAACATAAGAAACAATATGTACGTCGCAGGCCGTGTCAAATGTACCAGTGAGATAAGTAAATAAATGAGTAATAGTAAAAAATCCCGACTTCGATACTACAGGAAACTAAAATGCGCCATCGAAAGAATTCATTTAGTACTAACACCGATAAAAGTTTACGAAACGTGTGATGGAATGTAGCAATCGGATGTGTGACTATTTGGTTGTACTTTCGATTAGATAAGCGATATAGTTACTACAGGTATGACGTCATGATGTATCTCATTATGCGAAATAAAAGCGCTAAAATTCACTGAAACTACTAGGATGAAGATACTATCTTAGATCCTGAGACGAATAACAAAATATATTGTAAATATCCTAAACTATTATTAGCCAATTGCTGGTGTTAAAAAAATTAACACCAGCAATTGGCTAATAATAGACACATGATCTAAGTTAATAATGTGGCCCCATTCGTTGAAGTGTGCTCGCCCAGAATTCTCCGGCTCTCACATGTATTACTGTCGGAACACAGCAATACTGTTATAGCGGCAGATCGATTAAGGATGTTAGCTGGCCAGGAAGGTTCCAAAAACACTATCACCGTCCAGACTCGCTTCCCTAGTAAAGTGGACTTCCCTGCTTCGATTTCGGGGCCATATGAGTAGTGGAGTTCGAATGGTGATAGAGTTTTTCTAACACGTCACACAAGCTACCATCCTTAATATCAATCTGCCGCTATAATAGCTTTGCTGTATTCCGACATACTTGTGACTGCTAGAAGTACTTAGGGTGAACACGTTTCACGTGCTACGGCCTATTATCGCTTATTACCAGGGGATAATATGGTGTCATGTGGTTCGAGAATCAAACCAAAGACCTTTGTCGCTCGCTACAGTGATAGTGAAAACTTCAAAAATACGTTATAATAATATCATTTTTATTCCAAAATTGAAAAAAGAATAATAATAATGTAGCAAGCCATGATGAGTAGCACGGCTATTTAAATAGAAGAAAGTAATTAATTTTATTTATTCACTTTCTAGTTATAAGCTAGCCTTAGCATATTTTTGACTACAAATTATTCGAATTAAAATAGTAATATAATATTTCGCATTTGCCGATAATTTTCAGCAGTAAAAGGAAAATTAATTGTTTCGAAGTCATATACACCGTATTATTAATTGTACCAGTAAGTAGAAAAATAATGACATTCGCAGTGCATATACATAAAAATACATAAATATCATACAAGTATTCATTTAAATTATTGTATAACGATTATAAGATGTCAAGATAAAATAATATTACCTTTCGAAAAAAAATATTGAATGAAATTTTTTTCCAGTGGAGTTGTTATTAATGAACGTATATTTATAATATTACCAATTTATTTATTAGAAGGTCAATGGAACGGTAAACTTGAACATATCAATAAGAAACAATAGAAAATGAACTTTAGAATTCTTTTACTTTTTTAGAAACGGTTATTAATATAATACAAAGTTATTTAACTTTGTGAAAAAAAATATCGCAAATAAATAATGAAGCGCGGTAAGAATCTAAAAAGTGTGCAAATGTATTCATAATAACCGAATAGTGTTTGTAAAGATCAACAAATACATGAGAAAAACAATTAAAATAGTTTACGAACTACATAGAAAACGTTAATGTTTTTAAAGTTTTTCATAACCTACAAAACTTGTATACAATTTTTTTCTATCTTTATAGAACATATTGCTTGTAAACATTTACTTCAACTATTGACACTGGTGAAAACATGCACAATAATTTATAAACATTACAAATATTATAAAAGTTACAGAATATGACAATAGATTTATGAATAAAACTTTAAGAGCCTAATATGAAATAACAATAAGACCTAATATGAACTTTAAGTTTTATATGTAAAGAGCGTTAAGATATCTGCCTGTGATAAATGTTATATTGCTAATAAAAAAAAATGCGAATGTCCACTCACCGCAGTCATTATTGACACCAATATTGTAATTTTGTTTAAGCCCATCCTAATCACTGAACAACACGAGTTACGCCAAATAATGATGCAGCGTTACACAAGACGCGACGATCCACCATCAAGATACAATCTCGCGGTTCTCAGGCGATAACGCAATCGAAATGCCGATATACGCCGTGATAATATCACTCTTATTTCTAATATTGCTCGCATCGTAACAGTTATTACCGACTTTTAGCGCATCTAAACAATTAATGACAGAAAAAAAAACACAGAATTCAATCAGGCTGCCATGTAGCACTTTTTGACATCATAATTTATACAGAACGACTAGCCACTATTTCGCTTACCTTCTCTGGTTCTTTTCAGTGGTGTTACTACCATACCATTTTTTATCGCTTATAAGCTTACAAGTGGTGGCCTCGATTTCGCGTGATGTTAAGTGACAATGAGGCCATATATGATGAACAATGTTCGCCCAGAACATTAAACCCGAGACCTCCGGACTACAAGGCAAGCGCGTAAACCACTGCGCAACGGAGCAGCATCCGTTTACGAGTGTCTCAAGGACGAACTGTCACCACTCTTAACCATATTAGAGTAATTTCATCAGATCCAAAATGATCTATTCCAATTATAATCAATGAATGTTCTACGCTTTACACTTAATTATTGACTACGGGATGCTTACGAGTCGTCAATGTTGTGATATATGGAACTTTATTTTCGCAAAAATTTTATATTTATAAAAAAAAACATAGACAATTAACAACCTTCAACAACTAATCACTAACGCTGCTGAACCCTGTAGTCTTTATGAATAGTAGGGTTTGAAGGCTGTTTTCATTGGCAGGTAGCTTATGATATGATTTAATTTCTACAAAAAGAAGTCAAAACGTATAGAATGAAGAAGAGATTCCGATTTCGATTTATAAATAGCTGGTTAGATTAATAATGCAGTGCTTCATTTCGGTTTGCCTGTCCTTTAAAACATTTTGATGTACATCTTCGATCTTTTTGCAGTGGTGGCATATAATTTTATTTTAATTTTTAGGATGGTCCTTCTCCTTTTTCTAAAGATGGTTCCAGTTTTTTTTGGTTTTCTTTTAAAAGTTATCAATCCTATTTTATAGGAACTTAAACAGTCCACCTTTCTTTACAAATTTAAAAAATTATTAAACTAAACATTTCTTTATTTACTTATTCTTTTTACTTATATGCTATCCGAGGCATATGGTCTTTGCTGTTTGTTATATATATACCGTTACAATTAGCAATAATGAACATGTTAAAGTATCACACACCTGCAAAGTTGCGCCACATATTTATATATGACGCGATTTTGTGTAACGTTAAATATCTTCTCGATTATGCAGTTACTGGTTAGAATTTTTTTACTACACATATAAATTTTTTCGCATGTATATGTATATATATATATATA
>DWQX01006092.1:0-11893 GCA_018245475.1 Pharmacophagus antenor | reverse complement strand
ACACTGCTCGAGAGGCGATATCATTTCACGCCTACGTATGTATTAAAATATTTTATTAAAGGCAATGCTATCGTGCAGCTTAACTCTTATTGTATTCTCTACGGGGCTTGAACGAATTTTCTTTCTACCGTAGTCTTTTGTTTTATATATACTAGCGCTTTACCACGATCCCATTGGATGGTAAGTGAAGATGTGATGTACGTTGGTAGATAGAATAGAATAGTCTTTATTGTATAACAAAAACAAAATAAGATACACATGAAACGACGATAAAAAAAGAATGTAACCGTTACAAATAGAGTGAAGTAAAAGAATACGTTAGCTCATAAAAGACTTTACAGTAATCTTTTCATTCATCAAAAAAGTCTATTCAAATTTTGTCTATAAACGAATCCGCATTCCGTTGCCAACCCTGTTTCGATACGTGAGCACTAATAATAAGAAAGCTATCTAAAAGGGTCAAAGAGTTGTCATTCTAATGTGCATAGTATTTCCTCTTCCTTTCATTTTATACACAAACGTTATAATAATTTCTTTAACGTTTATTTACACGTTTTTTGGTGGAATTGGAAACGTTGTGGTTCAAGCCGTGAATTACAGAATCGGCTCGCATCCTCGGCGTGATTACAATAAAAAGAAATGTACCAATCGCTCCCGCGGTCTAGCCACTTCCATGTGCCGCGACGAGATAAATAATGGATCCGACAAAGTGAAAATGAGGCGGTCGCAAATGGCATTTTTCACACGGAAGACTCTCTGTATTGAAGCACTTACTTTAATTTCACTCGCTGAAATCCCTCTTGAATATTTACTCGTGCTTAACGTTTCTGGACATTGAAGAGATTTTCTGAAACTTTTCCCTTCAACTTTGTCCGTTTTATAAAGAATTGTCATTTTATTATCGCTCAATCATTGGCGCCGAGTTGAATTGCTACTCTGGTGTTATGAACTTTGTGAGTTTAATCTCTAATAGGTAATTTTGTTAAATGCTAATTTGAGCAGTACCATTTTAATCGTATTCTTTTTGATTTTAAGATTCGAAAAGATGAATGGCTTTCCAGTATGAAGTGTTATTCAACAAATATAAAACCAAACTTTATAGTCTAACCTCTGTCAAAGGACAAAGGATTCCATTTGCAAGGAGGATGCATAAGCACCATTAACTATTGATCACCCTTTAGAAAAGTAAGATATTTATGGTCATAACAAAATTAAATACGATCCTTTAATGCTTTTATGTTTGATGCATTATAATTAAAGTTGAATACTAATGAAAAACATTGAGATACGTAATACTTGACAGTGAACAAACTCAAAACTAAAAAATGAATGTATCATAACAATAGAGTTATGTGAATTACCATTCTATACCCTTTTTCCATCTTGTGATGGTTCGAAATGTATTTTTATAGCTGTATCCATTGAGCCTAGTAATCTTTCCTTTTTACACCTCGAAACACTCCCAGAGCTCGTGCGATTCTTATGAAAGTAGGTAGTAGGTAGTGCGTGTCAAAAGCCATTCTCCTCTAAGATATCTGCGCTAAGATGCGCTCCGTGTGTTTAATTAACTCCACAGTCTGTGCGTGGGACGTTATACGTTTGGATCTGTGTGGTAATTGAAGCTTCATTTTATTGTAAACGGTACGCCTTCGTCTAATTAATAGTCTGCGATTGCGGCTATGCGGCAATAAGTGGCGACATCGTCGCCACTATTAAAATTTAGATTACACTTCTCCAGTTTAATAGGTAGTAAAAGGTTTTGCTTTCATTAAATCCAATTTAACGCACTATTTAATTTCTCTATATACGTTACCGTACACAAAGGAGAAACCCTTTTGAAAATAGAATAGAATAGTCCTTATTGCATAACAAAAATAAAATAGACATGAAACAAAATAACAGAAAGTAACTGTTACAAATGGAGCGAAGTGAAAGAGTACGTTAGCGGTCCAGGAGGCGGTCTTACTGCTGAAAGCGGTCACTTTCAGACAACCTTACATGATTTGATCGCTACAAAATCTTTAAGAATTTATAATTAAATCAATGACAAGGCGGGAACAGATTTTCATGCCATTAGAAGATATTTTAATACATGGTAGTTTATAGTAAGGAGTCGATGAATTCACGTGTGATCTGGTGGTGGTGAACGGTGAAATGCTTGGCGATAACATTAGTGCTCTAGTTAGAGTCTTTACGCTGCACTTCATGCACTTCATTGCACTGATACCTTAAACGTTCCATAGATGGTTAATTTTAAGGCGTCTTTTAAATTACTTTTTCATCCGAGCTCACTAATTAACCTAAAAGCATGTTTAAATATAATTTTCTACTAAAATTTTCCATACTTGTGCTGCTACCACTACCGAACGATGAGGTTCATTTATTGTTCCAAATTTTATATTATATAACTAAAAAAAATAAATGTTTTCCCGGTGCACAGCAGTTGTTCGCCAGCAAGATTTAATCCGTAACATTGCATTCCCAGAGAGTAAGCGCATTAGCCCAGATATTTCTAGAATGATATTAAATGGAGCGAATCTTGAAACCAAATACTTACGTTTTTCTCTATTAAAACTACGCTTGTTTTAAAAAAAAATATTCACTGTTAATATTAAACTCTATAAAAATATTGAAGTTGGCGTCACTTGTACGATGTAAATAGAATTATTTGTTAATGTAAAAACATTTCGCCAAGGGATGTCATAAGTTTAAATCGAAATATATGCTTTATTTTGTTAAAACTTGCTTATCCACTTCAGGGGCGATTTTTAATTAACTAAAGAAAAAAATTTGTTAATTTTCAAATTATGATATGACCATTTAATTTCATTTTCATGGAAAGTCAAATAATATAAGATGAAAACATATTACAACGCAATATTTTAAAGAATTTCATCTATTTATTAATGACATTCAATTGTAAATGCAGAAATTTATCGTCCACAAACGTGGCCAAAGGCCTGAAGAGGTTAAAAAGCGCTGAGATGATAAAAAAAATATAACATCTAGTTCTTATATGAAATAAATTCAGATACTTTAAATATAGCTTGTAACATCATTGTTTATAAAACTTTGTCACGGCTTCAACAAAAAAATTAATTACGAGTGACAAACGACGCTTAAATTTCATCTAATCAGAAATTATTATTCCACTTAAAAATATAACTACAGACCTAACAGATGCCTCTTTTATTAATTATTTCGAAATCACTGTTAAGAGCCGGTTTATCATATGCCAGGAAAACCAATTAAGTAACTGCGTTTGAAGTCGGTTACATATAAATTATATAAAAATAAACCAACATTGTTGTCGTTTATAAATGAAGCAACATTTAATGAACACATTCACATGACCAAGGAGCTTAATTACGCCTGATGCAATTTATATGCTCGCAGGGAACGGCATAGAATTGCCATTCTCGTTAGCATCGTATGCAAATATGGACCTAGCCGATTTCGCATAACGAGCCAATCGAGCTGTAATTTTCATACAGAACATGGTCAATCGGAAACGGCGCACGGTGTGGAATAAGAACGAGTTTCCTTTAATTGCTGCGGGTGCACCTTTAAATTCGCCACCACTGACGGCTTCATTAAATTCATCCGATATTGGAGGATGTTTTGCTAATTTATTTTAAATGGCCAGCTCATTTTCACTTCGTTACTTAGTTACAACTTGTTATAGAAATTAAGTTTTAAAACTAATAAATCTCTTATTTACAACGACGCTTGTGGCCTTTCATCTTAGCGTACAACTAATTGCCGAGTTATTAAGGAAAGATATTTTATGAGTACATTCTATAGTTCAAAACTATAGTGTGTGTAAATTTCTACTCTTTATTATACATTCTAAAAAATATCGAGAACAACAACGCTAAATCTATCGGACCCGTCATTTTGACGAACCAATCCTAGATAAAAAGTTTCGATTACTGATACGTTTGACGTTTTCATTTTTTATACCGTCTCTGGCAATATTATTCTATACATTTTATTGCAAAACAGAAAAAAAAAATCGTACAATAATGCACAAAATTCATACAGACACGAAAAGAAAAAGATAAAAATGTGTAGGTAAATCCAATGTTAATTATAAATTTACGAATCTTCGTAATAATGCAGCAGAGCTCACGGATCACCGGATGCTTGGGCCAGTTTCGATGAAGCTGCGCTAAAGACTGACAGCGCAAACTTCACCTAATCCAGCAGCAATAATAATGCAGCGCCGAATTTATGATACTTGATGGGGGGAAATTTCAACAGAGAAATTTCACAATTAAAAAGCATATCCACCAACTCATCCATGTCCGGTTGCAGTGTCCGCAAACGTCCCGTACGGCTCCTGTCTCGTTCCGCAAATTAACTTACGACGCCGAAAGTTGATATAACAGGCATTTAAATTTCCGTAATCACCTTAAATTGTCCGCCGCTCGCTGCGCGCGTTATCTCGAACACGTCCTCGCCCCGGTAGCCGGTACACGTTATCGGTTATTTATCAATTTGTAAATAAGACTCGACGGCGCTTTATTAACTGGAAGGGTGTAATGGATTAGGAGTCAAACACGTGGGCCGTGACTTCGTATGATCGATCGGTGTTCTCTTATCAATTTGTTTCGGGTCTCTCGGGCATTAAGGCTGTAGGCTGCGTTAGGGGCCGCTGTCACGAACGAGGACGATAAAGGCGAGACGGGTTCGGAGACCATTACGTGAACGAACAACGCCACATTTCGACCCGAAACGAATGACTCGATCTGACTAATTTATTTTTGGCCTTTATAGATAATTGACTAATAATAAACATAAAGTCGAACTTTTTTTTATTAGGATTATTCATATGTCAAATCTATTAACATTGGAAAAGTTTGCGTAAGGTAATATCAAAAAAATACATTTTATTTTCTGATTATAATATTGTTTAATTTTTTTCTGTTGACATACGAAAGACACAAGGAAGATCACGAAGTGATTCTTAGTTAATTGATGCTGAAATTTCCATTTTTATCGAGTGAGTTAAACCTCTTTTTATTTAAACAACAAAACTTTCAACTAATGCCGCTATAAATCGAGTAAACTGTAATGTATTTAGCTATCAATATAAAACTAAAACTGCGTCCATTATTGCGCTCGCCAACTGTTGAATTCATGTTGTATGCGCAGAGAGGGCCGCCGCAAAAGCAGCGCTTTGTAAACAGAAGGATTCGTCTATATACATGTCTCCGCTTTCTCTTTTGATCAAAGCTATACCATTACGCAGGCGCCGGTACCGCGTTATCTCATAATATATTGCTTCTGATCGTAAACGGTGATTTTGGCGTTGGTTGTCGTACGATAATTTTTTTCAATTGTGTACATGACTTAAAGTCTGATCACTTGTGGAGCGAATTAAAATCTTATGAACATACGGTTAAAAGTACAAATGTATTGACAGATCACAATATCTGGCCATTATATCATGTAGACGTGCTAGAAATAATCGATAAAAATCGATAGGGAAAAAAAAAACGAACAAAATTTATTCGACTTTTTGCAAATAGGAAACGTATCTTTAAATAATAACAAGTAATTATTTCAATAGATCTTGGATTTCATCGCGACAATTGGATTCCAACAGAGAATATATTAAATATTACCTTCATTTTCGAATTGAATTGTAAGTGGCGTTTAAAGAAGTAAAAGTTTATTTAAATATACACATTATTGCCGCGTCCTGCGAGTAAGTAAAACATTATTCGACAATATTTTCCGTTATTATTGAAAGAAACAACGTTATCTACTTCTTTAATCTATTAAAACCTATTCATAGAATACAGATAAAAGATATTTTATGAAGAAGTATATATAATATTGTCTGTAACACTAGGTTTTCAATTACCACCTCCCAGATTGATTTTCCTATCCTAGTGTAGCTTTGCATTTGTGATTTGTGCTATTGAAACAATTCAGATTTGAGAGACGCAACCATCGAACTGTTTGCTATTAAATTATCATTATAAATATTATATTATTAATTCGTAAATGCCTTAAGAAATTATATCCGATATTAGATACACGTACACTAAAACACACACACATATAGAGATAAATTAAATTGTCTGTTGTGCCCGATTTAATATTTAATATTTTACATTCTGATGGCGCAATGAATGAATATGAAGCTTGAATCGAGGCAATATTTATTTCGGCTCTCATTCTTGCTCGCTTTATTTCATCCACGGCTTTCTTGACGACATTATTCAAATCGTACCTGAGCACAATCCTCGATATTAAAAGAAACATTGCCGGCAAGTGGTGCAGTGTTTAGTTACTCACAACTCCGTGCTTAAAATATGGTTTTTAGTGATAAGTTTTGGCCAGCAATTTTTTGTAAACAATTTAAAAAAAATGTTTTTCCTTTAATTACTCTATGACCAGGGAGATCACTTGATAATAAGTGTGCCCATTACACTCCTCTTACTGCCTAAAAGTTAAGTTGACAGTTAACGTTATCCCCAGTAATGTAGCTAGCTACATTATTTATTGGCGAAATCTTTGAAATCATTAAAAGAAATTAAAAGTAAACTCAACTTGATGGGATGGTGGTTAAAAGAATCGAAACATCGTCGACCTTCATATTTCCAGTAAAGGTGGTTCACGGGTCAGGCATGTACCCTTCTGTCAACGGGGCTTGGAATAAAATTTATGTTAATCACGAGATGATAATATCCGATAAAATATGGCAGAGCTCAAAATATTTTTTGTGGCAGCTCTCTTTTGGAATATACATTATTCAACCTTTTTAAATCTAATACTCGAACACCGGTAGGCAATATTGAATCGATTTTCTATAAAGCATACTTCAAGACAAGACTTATCAGGTGCTAAGCGATTAAACTGTCTATAAATAATATATTCATCTGTCTCACAACCCGTTCAACGCCTTGAGACAAAATGTTAATTCTTATTACCACTGAAATTTTACTACCAATCAATCATGTCGAAACGCGTGAACTGCAGGACAAAGGCCTCCCCCAAGGATCGCCACGACGAACGGCTCTGCGCTTTCCCCATCCAGCCTGTGCCACTTTACTATCACCGTCCTTTAAATGCATGTAGTCATTTGTACGTTGAAGCTTTCTAGACGTTGTAAATAGAACCTGTCAATATGTACATTCCGGACACAGTGTAAGGCTTGCGAACTTCCGCTTCATGGAAGAAAATAGCGTTGCAGTGCCTCCCTCCAGATAGTCTTTCTCGACAAGAGATCTATCTAATGTCAAATAGTTGCCTATAGTCCGTAAGAAAATTTAATCAATATCGTTTTAAGAATATATATAGAAACAAGTTTCTTTTACAATAGCATCGAAGAATAATTGGATAAGTTAGTGGAGCATTGAAGGTCCTAATTTGGAACTGTACTAATGTTATATTACAACTAGGTCATTCTTAGCAGTTTGTGTTTTTCATTAACGATACCAGAAGTAAGAAGCGAAAAGATATTAAACTTATATGAACGACGGTCTCTCTGATGATGGAAAGCGATGGTAAGTCCCTCCTATCGTAACGCTCTGAATACGTTGTGGAAAAGTAAAACAATCTAAAGCGATACATTTCTATTTTTAAAGATCAAGTGGACATTTGCAAAATCAGTCTTATAAATTCGTTCATTAGAGTAAAAAATTGTTCTTTCCTTTTTTTTCATTATAGCTTCATCAGCTTCAATTATAAATTGCAATTTCTTGTTCAATGAAGGCCAAGATATATCACCTGCCACTTCCGGCGCTCTTCGTACGGTCTCCTTTACAGTCTCCCGCGGGATCCTTAAGTTATTTGAGAAACTTTGTAGCTTTTAAGTTATTTCCATGCGATTGCCTATCTTTATGCAGAAATAGTTTGACGGGTATCGTATAACAAGTGATCGCTGAATTTGATGCTACTTTGTAAATGATATTAAAAGGTTTAAAATTGTTATGTCCTAAGAGAAATCGCTTCACAGAGAATTATAGCCTGGTAAGGAAATTGATCTTCTCACTGGATTTTTTTTTTTTTGGGAATCGCTGGATATTATTATGATTGTGATTAGGTATTACCGGGCCGTAGCCTTCGAACATGGCGGATATGTAAAATTACTGGAATAACTTGATATATCACCTTGCATTTCATGATAGTGATGCAACGTTTACCATTAAAAATAGACATGTGAGCGAGAAAATCGGTATGAGTATGATAGAAGAACAAAGGTATGCGTGACTAAAAATTAAGAAATTAATGACATGATGAGAATAGGCCCTGTCATAACGCAACAGGGTTGAAAGAGTTAAAAAAAAAAAACATTAAGCATTAATTGAGCTACCGCTTCCGCTTTTGGCTGCAGCTCGAAAGTAGCGTGTTCCCAAATTAAATGACATTTAATGTGTCGATCTTCAAAATACAATAAAGCATTTTGGCGGGAGAAATGCAATGGGTGAATCATTACAGTTGACAGTCGCCTCGGTCGAGAACGAACGTCCGCGATTAAGCGACCTTGCCGCCGTATCACCGATTTCGTGGTCGATTTCCTCATCTCGCTGCTCGCACTCTTGTTAATTTTAAAGCGTCTCGTGCGTTCGAAGACAATTTCTCAAATGTATCAACTCCCCTAACTCGGCGACGTGACGGAAATGCCCCCCTATAATAATGTAGATAATGGGTTTTTGCCTTCGGATGTATCGGACGATCACAGATTCGGGAGGGACGCCGATGAAACCGTGAACGAGGTTACAAAAGCAATTCCAAGAGTGTTCAACGTCAATCATAGTAGACCGAATACGCACGAAATAGTTTTATCTGATGATAGGCGTGTATCGGTAGATGGAAACGATACAATGGTCACATATACTATTATTTTCGACAAAAAAAATCATACCGTTGCTATAACTGTATACGCAATGAAATTTATGAATTTTTCTGCCTAATTCTCATTCTGCAATAATTTATATGTCACATATATAAGAAACTTAAACATCTAATTTCAATTTTATCCTTTTTAAGTGAAGAGACATATACCCAAATGTTATTACAAAAATATTTCAGTGAACCTAAATTTCGTACGCTTCCCAAAAATCTTCGAATGTAAACAATCGAATCGGGCACCTATTGCCTACATTATCGGTGATTGACGTCCTCTTGCATTTTTCTTTATTTCCACGACAGACAAATCTTATCTCGCCTAAGGGCACGGACGGTATTAATCTCATTGCTCGGACGAGAACTACGAACCTGTCAGTGGAGGTTCGATTCTGTTACGCGCCCGCCTATCCCGACAATCGTTCGGAATGCGATCCGGTCGTGAGCTGGATGTCGCAGTGACGTTTTTATCTCTCAGATCGTTAAGCTTCCACGCTCCTTTGTATTGTTTCATTTATTTACCTAAAGTGAATATCGAATTATGTTATAAAAAAAAAAAAAAACTTTTTCGTATGTTATGCACTGTATTCATTATGTCGGAATTCATTTATTGTTTTTTCTTTTTTCGATTATTACTTTCAGGGAGCTTAGATAATTGATTACCATTTATCAGTGTTGATCATAGACATAACGAAATAAATTAAGTTGTTAAAGGTTTGTTTAATTTAAATTAATTGTAATATTTATTACGAATTAATTATGACTTTCTGCATTCCCTATAATGAAATTACTTTGCGAAATCTCACACTACTGCCACCAGGAATGTTATAAAAGATACTTTTATAGGCGTGAGTGTAAGGGAGAGAGAGAGAGAGAGAGAGAATGAAGTAAAGAAATTAGGAATAGTCAATTAATGTAAACGGTGGTGTGAAGACAATTTTTTTAAAGCTTAAAGAGTTATTTAGACAGGTCATGTAAAGACTGTGTAACTATAAACTCGCTACTATTTTTGTTATCGTAATAGAAAAGATAACGCCAAATTTACAGTGTTCAAATGAATTGTATTTACGTGCATATATACTTCATTTAATTTTCATCAAATCAAACTTTCGATCGGAGAAATTTCCTTAGAACCGTTGTAAATAAAGTTCTACGTAATGAAATTACCAATAGATATGGACAATTATATAAACATGAGGAGTTCCACTCATAAAGAACAGGGATATAAACTGATAAATCAAATAATAAAAACATTGATCATTAAACCGGCATAGAAAGTCCCGTGTAGGAATAATACAGAGTCGTAAATAAATCTAAATCGGTCCGTAAGTCGATAACGATGGAACGTTTTAATGACGTCAAAATATTCCAATACGCTTTGTACCGAGTGGAATCGTAAATTTTGTTAGTGTAACCAACAGTGCCATTGAGTGCGGTCCTATTTGTTAATACCCCATTGCCTCTACTTTTGTTTCGAACGAACGCACAAGGCAATGAACGAGGTGGTAAATCGTAAAACTCGGCTTTATCGGCATTTGTCCGAGTTTGTTTATAGCCTAACAGGATTACCGGTTGTGATTGATTCGACTTCCTCCAAATAAATATCGGCACCGTCGAGTCAAAGGGCTTTGTCACTCCGATTGTTTTATGCTACAGCATTAAAATCTAAATTGAAATAAAGAGTAACATCTCTTAAAGAAGTGAGAAAGGTCCAATTTATTATCCGAATTCTCCTTTTTTAAATTCCCAACATTATAAAACTTTTCGAATTGGGATATAAATTTGTCACCGTACTATTTGGGCCAGATTGTTGGTTAGATTTTAACGTGTTCAGGGTGCGTAGAAAAAATATATTCTAATCAAATCGTGTCCGGAGCAAATGGATATTGGTCGCCGACAAAACACATGTAAATGCACCCGTTACCGATGGACCTAATGTCGCTAACATAATAGTTAGCCGTGATCGATTAAATTCAAATTTTTCATTGACAATTTCCAACTTTAATGCGATCGTTCTAAAGTGCATTATGAAAGTAACGGCTGAACTTCGTAATACTTTATAGTTTTCTTCTAAAAGCTTATGGTGCGAGCCCTCTCTCGCTTGGTTAATTAAGACATGCATTATCAAACGTTTCGAAGCAGTAAATAAAAATGTAATCTACCATTCTAAGAGTACAGGCGTCTCTATAACACGCCTTTATCTCAAAATGGTCAGCCGAAACGAATAGCGTTCTTTTGATCCAACACCTACACGTGCATTTAAGCTATAATAATCTTACATTTATATTGATGCAGTGTCAAATTTTAATGTATCCCCTGATAGGGCATCTAAAAAGCCAAAATATTTAAACGTCTCAATCCCACGTATTTGACGGTTTTAATTTTTTTTCTTTTCAATTTTAATGTTTACAGGTAATCTCCGGCGTCAACGCGGCTTTTTAACCGGCGTTTAAAGGTAATATACTTTGTCATAAGAAGTTAACAAATCACACGACTGTTATGTTGTAACGATCACTTACATACATTAGCCGCTCGTGTCTCGACTTAGTAGTATTTGTTATGCAAATATACACTTTGAATGATAAATAAGTCGCGCCCAAAACTTTTTACTGTTCAGACGAGTAGCTACTCGGAGTTTGTGCGGAACTGATTAAATACTTTAATCTTTATTTACTAGGACGTTTGTACGTATAATTTCGTTTCGGGATTTATCGTTCAACTTTGAACGAGATCGCGTTCCTGGTTCGTACGACTGTTGTAATATTGTTGTATAATTTCTTATTACGTTTCGCTCGAGCAATTAATGTGTCTTGGCTTTTGGGAATTTCTATCGTATTATAAAGTGTTGCTGTGATTAAAACTTCGACAAATTTATTTTGTAGACTTAGATTTGAGAAATTTTTCATTAAGTTTTCGTCAACTCTTTCTTTGATTTGTATTATTCTTTGTCTTTAAACATTATGTTTAATTAATATACATTGTAATTGTATTAATATATGCGGCTTGTTAATTTTTTGTCGTCAATCGGGTT
>DWQX01006091.1:0-11896 GCA_018245475.1 Pharmacophagus antenor | reverse complement strand
GCTATGGTTTTTTGCGTGTTTCATTTCAAAGTTTGAAATCCGTCAAATTGACGGGTCCCGTAAACCTAGTGTTAAGGTTGAATTAACTTACACCGCCACTTGCTAGGAGTTTATAGAACAATCACGGAACAATCTATAATAAAAATTTAACTTGCAATAACAAATATACAGGTCAATAATCAAAATAAAACTATACTATCTTTTAAGTGGAAGCAATTTGCGGATAATTTTGATATTTGTTCAAAATCGTTTTAGTTATTATTTCGAGATTTTCCCCAACATACATTTAGTCCAAACTTTAAGGTATTAAAGTAATGAACTAGAATTAAACTCGTATGAATTAATCTGTTAGTTACTTTTACAATGACCAATGCATTAAAATAATTTCACTTTAATAAAATAGGCGGTCGGTACATACTCAATTGATTTGACCTTTTGATTACATTAGAGCTAGGGTTATTTGGTTATATTATATAATTCCTAAATAAATATTAAACAAGAGTAACAGTTAGTACCAGGCCTGGTTGCACTAGGATATTATAGCTTAGAAATTTGTATCATCTATTTGGCCGAAGCACCAAATCATAGTCTAAAGCAGTAGATATACCTGATTTTTTATTTATTTAATTTGCAAGGTAAGCGAGATGACTTTACTTGTCAGTGACATATCTAAACTATAAAAATTGAAAAGGGTAATTAACTCAGAACCGATGATACATATAGTTTGATAGGATTCATGCAGAAAAATGAAAAGAATAGTTCCCTATTAAACTTGAGCTTCCAATAAAAGTAAACAATAAAACGATATGTTTCAAGAAAAACAGTGTTTCGAGGACATATGTTAACCAAACCAAATTTGCCTTGAAATATGGATCATTACTGTACTTGAGAAAGGGCTGAGTTTTGGCAGTTAATATTTGACAAATTTGGAGCAAATCGGTGGTAAACATTGTAATTATTGTATGATATGCATAAAATAAGCGTACTTGAAAAACAATATATTACACGTGCTAAAACGATACTCTATGTTCTATTGAGATTCGATTATCTTGAGTTTATTATATATAATGCGATCGAATTTGAGTATTTATATAACGTATAAGAAAATGTATAAATATACATTTATTATGAAAGATACTGTCAATACTGTCAATTACTGTCATACTGTCAATTACATCGAAATAAAGATTCAAATGCGTTGTCGTCCCGCAACCGAATAATATAAAGATAACCAATAAAAATACTATCATTAAAAACATTAATAACTGTGGACTTACCAAGAGGTGTGGGGCCATTTGGTTTCGCAAACATATCCTTTTCTTGCGGGATATTATTCTTCGGTTTATCCTTTTCCTCTGATCGTATCCGCTCTCTCGGCTCACGTATCCTTTGCGGCAACGCGGTTGTGGAAGTGGGGACTAGAGCGGTGGATATATAAGGAGCGGGAAAGGGAGCTAGGAAGGGCTGGGAAGCGGGAGCTGTGATCAGCGATTCCTTTGGAGCCACGTTTTCCGCCACCATAGGCGCAGCCGCTGTGATTGGTACATGTGGGACACTAGCGTTCTCTATAGTTTTTTCTAATAAATCTTCTTGAGGCACATTTGGCTTACTTTTATGCTTAGGTTGTTTATAAGAGGGTATATTTTTATCTGTATCTAGAGGTAAACATTGCATTGGTTCATTCGTCTTTTGGAATTGCTTTATGTTTGTAGGCATTTTAGGCACTATAACAGGACTGTCTGATATTGCTGACACTATTGGAGTTTCGTTTGTTTGTGCAACAACATCAGGTCCTAAATTTTTATTTTCGTTTATATTTAAAATTTCAGACTTTACAATATTATTATTAATAGAATTTATTGCGTGAATTTGAGGTTGCATATTTATTGCTAGAGTTGGCGCATTCATCTCGACACTCCTGGGTCCGAAGGCCGATTTTATTGCACTGTCGTTGAGAGGCTGCTGGTTCGCTATTGACTCGTTCACTAATCTCGTAAACTCTTCCGCAATACTGTGCACTGGCGGCTCCTGCGCGCACATCACACTTGCATTCTACAAAAAACAAGATCAATCACATACATGATCAATAAAAGAACACCAATCGCATAATCGACTACTCCTGCCTTATAATTTAAATTAACTTATATTAGCGTAAGACGCTATTACACTATAATATTTCTATTTGATAACAACTTTTACCAATTTATGTATATAAATAGACTATAACAGAACATATAATATATTATATTTGTCAGTAGTCCTTTTAAGTTATCGGTATTGCTATTTTGATTACACACTTTTTTAATTTATCATATGTAACATTCATAATAAGACTTATAATTAGTGTAGTAGAAGCTTTGGCGTATTAGTGTTCCGAAAAATAATAATAAACCTACTCTTGACCGTAATTGTTCACCATCATCTAAAGTAGTACTTTTATAATCCATGTATTAATAAAAAAATTACACTATATTAGCTTAAAGCTTCATATGCCAGATTTATAACTATCAAAAAACAAGAAGTTCTCGATTCGATTTGTTTCATTTACACGGGTTTTAATTGTAACAAACACAAAACTACAAACACAATGGTACAATTTGACAATTTTTTTTTGTCAAAAGTGTATACCTCAAAGTTGGTCCCGAGAAAGCAGAGAAATAAAAAATTTCTACCTTAAGAATGAGATATATCAACGGCACATTTTGTAGTTAATATAAATTAGGATGCAGGTCTAAAACAGATTTTTTTTTTGTATAAATTTACCTCTAGTACAATTTTTATGAAAATGTATTATTAAAAAGAAATTACAGTGTTGCACTTGCCAAATGTAAATTTATACGAATTTTAAAATCCATAATTTTATAGGTTTTATATAACCAGTCCTCTTTTTGACTAGCATTATATTTTAATATCTATTAGTGGTAGAAAAGTACAATATAATATTTATTAAATTAATAGCAAGCCTTACTTTGGCTCATTGTAAACCATATTATTGCATAAAAAATATATTATTTTATGACAGTTGTTTTTGCATTCATACTTAAAAACGAAGTGTTTATATATCTATTAAACAATTAAAAAATATACCATAGACTATGCACAGTCTTTATTAAGAGATTTTTTTTTCTAATACTAGAGATTGTGTACTTTTTAAATTCACGTTTTATTTCTAGAAAAAATTATTTTTATACATACCGGTTGCGGTGTTTGTCTTTCACTATTATCACCACTAACAAAATATGAATCATTATTGTATAACTCTGATAGCACCTCTTGTTCTGAAATAATGAAATAGAAACTAATAATTTAAATGTGATATAAAAATCAAAGTAATTGTTATTAATTGCGGGAAGTCATTTTTTTTATTTGTTAAAATGAAATCGATGGAAAACTAAAGATTTCTCTGTATTTACACTTCAAAATTTAAGGAACAATGCTTAGAGATATACAGAGAACTATAAATCTATGTTTAGAATATTAATTGGGTCACTGACTGGTAATGTTTTGTATATAATTCGTATGTATTACAAATTATGGTATCAAATTAATCTGTAAAATTGTTAGGGATGTATGTAAACAAATACAGTACACTTGACTCCTTGAGTAGAATGTTTATTTGTTTATATTTGGTTGTGTGATTAAGCTTCTACGTTATACGAAATTGAGATCATGTGTTAGCTCATTGTTGATAAAAAACCAGCTAACTCTATCAATCTTGTGTTTCGGTTTCCATTACTACATTTTAGAGATTATGAATTCGAATTGAAATAAATCACTTACGAGTAACTGGATCTATTATAGGTACTCTGTGACTGCGTTTTGTTAGAGTGGGACGAATTCCTGGAAAAAATATTAACTATTAAACTGAATCAAATGCTGGTTACTGTATAAAGAAATTAAAAAAAATGCACTACGCAAAATTTTATTTAAAAAAAATAAAACTATTATTATTTTATATTAAATGTGTAACAAAATGCCTATATAAAGCTGAGTAAACTTTTGTTTTACAGTTTAAATAGTACATCTCTAAGAGTTATTGACGGTACAATGTTAAAAGAAGTTAAAAACAATTTCTTGCGAAATGTTTACCGGGCATTGAAGGCTGCAGGTGGGACGGCGGCTGCGCATGCGCAATTGTTACGGGCGCTGTGGGCGTGGCCGGTTGGGGGCCCACAAGGGGAGTGGTCCCCCGTTGCGCCGCGGTCGACACGCCACCGCTTGCTAGCTGCTGGTTGTTCGAGTAGTAGTCTGCAAACAGATCTAATGGTTAAACATACGCCCATAACCTCCAATGTGAAGCAATGATCTCAGACAAAAAGAAAAACTTGAACGTTATCAAAGTGGGAAAGAATTTCTTATGGACAAAATTTATAAGTACATAATACTATGAAAGAGTAAATTAAAACGAAAACATGAAAAAGTAATAATAGTCGTAGATTATATATATAAATAATAAAGATAAAATATGAAAAGATACTAGTTAAAGTCACGAATAGATGGGAGCTGTAGGCGTAAATGTCCCGAATCCCGTCTTCACCTACATAAATTATTACACAATTTTACATAAAAATCTTAGTATCTCAAGTTTATACGTCTCAGCATTAACACGTATACATTAATGAAAAAAAAATTACAGCTCTATTAGAAGAATAATAATGGTATTAAAAAGATAGAATAAAAGATTATACTTTTACCATGAAATTCTTGGACACAACTATTTACAAACGACGAAGGTAAATGCTGAACACTAATAAATATTTTTACTCTGTTTACCTCTCTTTTATTACATCAATAAAAAGAAACGCGACCCCAAACCATGTTCGTTAAGAACGCCCAACATTTTTACTTAATAACTAATACTGTTACGCCTTATATCCCACTCATAAAATACCTTACAAAGTACAATAGCCACTAATATAAAAATTTCGTCTGGGATCTACCTATAAGACTTAAAAATTAATATTGCCTTTAAATATAAATTTTGTTGCAAATTGGCGCGCGTTTCATCTTTTAAAATTTCATTTATATAAAATTTAATTCTGACCAATCAAAATTAACTAAAAGCTAAAATAAATATTTCACGGATTACGGCTTCGAATTATGTAAGGTAATGAGCTAAGGGAGTCAGATTAGTATATTGTGGAAACTTGAAAGCATATTATCACACTATGTTTGAATATATATTAATCAAAATTTGTTCTGTGTATGATAGTTATACTTACACGGTGGCGTGTGATTTGCTGGCGAGCTATAACCCAAGTACGGTGTCATGTAGGGATAGAATCTGTTAACAAAAAAAAAATACAGTCAGTACTCTTAAATTTATTAGAAAAACAAAACGCAGCTATTACAGCGCAAATGTTTTTTTTTTAATAAACTAAATGCCATACATTCACTAAATTAACCACTTGAGGTGAAAACACGTGCCACGCACGTCGAGAGTTTTCTCTTACCAGAACGCCAGCGACGTATCTATCACGTCGTCAGAAAATTATTACAGTGAGACTAAGTGCGTGGCAACATCAACTGTTACTGAAATTCTTCATTTTGAGCACAATTTCTGCTTGTGTTTCATCTTTTAAATTATCATCAGTTAATGCGTCTTTATATATTATCTTTGCACCGCAAGCGGTTAAGTAGACTAAAGGAACACTACCATCTGCTCAGGAAAATATTTAAAAAAGAAAAAATTAAAGTAATAATATTATCAACTCAAAGTATTTCCACAAATATCGTGAAACACTTCAACTGAGCTTACAAAAGATATTCACGGCAATCAGATTATATGATTTAAGCCTGTGCGCGATCTTTCATCAAAGCCTTATTTAATTAGATGTTATAATTGTTAGTAAATTTGTATTTATTGTTTATTATGTTTAGTTCGTTGAGTGAATTTTAATTTATGCTACATATTATTCACCTTGTTAGCAATTTTATCAATCCGACATTGAATTAAAATTAAGCATAACATAGCATAGGCCGACCCTAGCGAAGTCGTTTTACTTTTAAGATTTGCTCTAGCTTGTAGAATAATTAATTACTGTTTAAAGGGTTGCGAAATAGTCTTTTGGTAAAATGACATATCGGCTAGTTATATTAATTAAAAAGTTCCTGTTCCAGTTTCTCTGGCCATAGTATTTTTTTTATTTTAATGTTAAGACACTGATTTTCGAGTCCATTGAAACAGAGAATAAAAACTATCACTGATAGTTAAACTTTCCTTAAGTCCTGTCATAATTATGCCTATTTTAATAAACCTTTTCTCAGTGAATACCTACACATCACAAAGAACTTGCCCTCTAAATATTGTCTCTAGTACTAGCGTTTTAAGCTGTGCGTTGAAATATTGGTCAGTCAGGACTTTGAAACTCGTAAGTAGAGACATTACATTTTCGGTAATCGAGGTGAAGCAAAGGATTTAGCATAAAATTTGGAAAAGTCTGGCCATTGTATTGATTTAAGAAAATGTTTTATTTTATAAATATTATGTAATATGTATGACAAAAAAACAAGAAGTTAAGAGAGTTTATAATAAGAATAATTAAAAACTAGAATATCAAGAAGGATCTCATGGATATTGATTTCGCAAAGGAATTTTGACAACTTTAAGGATGGAAACTGTTAGTTGATTGAATTCGGGGTCCGACAATGCATATTGCATCGTATTCATATAAGCGTTCTCGATAATTAAACGGAGAAAAAGGTAGACAATTCTTAACTGGTTCAGTATGCTATATACCACGCATTGTGGGACAAAGAAAGCAGGGAGAATATGTATATGAATACGATAATAAAGAATATGAATGATAGTGCAACTAATCTAACTTGTTTACCTAACTAGTGTCAAAAATAACTTTCAATAAATGCTAGAAGTTCCTTCTGGGCAGTTGTTACACGCATTGATGACAAAAAACAATTTTTGAAGATTTCGCCAAGGACGTATATAATACAGAAATTGTTTCAAAGCCGCTATGAATAACAATGTAATAAAACAAAAAAAAAAGGTTAAAAAATTTTACGAGTTATAAATATCGCAAAAGCAAAATCCGCAAGCATACCACATGTAGAGCATAGCTTTATGTAACAAAAAGGAACAATAAAAATACTTAAAATGTGGATTTGATCTCTGACTATATCTATAGAGCTGTACAGTACAGCTAGCTATACAGGAAAATACATTAGAATAGTACTAGAAGAGAAAAAGTTTGATGTATTTCATATGATAATAGTGCAAAAAGGTGGATTTTACGTAAACACAATAATTAAAGAAACATTAAGAAAATAGGCGGGATACATAAAAATTTTCAAGGTATAGTTGAAGGAGGTGGCCTAATAAACACAGGATTTCTTGAATGAAGAATGTTCGAGAATATTCGGATTCAACACATGATCTCTTTTTCGTAGATTATGGAGGAGGTACACGAAGAACAGGAAATAGAGGAACAAACAAAGAAAAGTTGCATAAAGAAAATACATGAATAAAGGGTAATATTACAAAATCAACGTAATTCGCTTTGCAACAAGACATTTGAAAAAGAGACGAGTCACGAGAAGCCCAGCTCAGTATATGAATAATAAAATAAATAGTTATATTATGACCATTTTAAAATAACAGTGAAGAAAAACAATCATATAACTATGATGATAATTTTATCTTATATAATTAATTCATGCAATGACAATGTAATGATATTTAAGCAATCACGGTGTACTTCTAGCACGAAGGCACTATGATTTTTTTAAGCATGCTACATGCAAGGTACAGAAATATGAACATGTGAAGTGTTGGTTTTTAATAATATTTAATTAATAGATAACCCGTCAATAGAGGTAGCATAAATTGAAAGCCAACAACTTTTCAATCAAAAGTATCTTTTATATTTAATAAAGTCGTAAGGAAACCATTACATTTTATAACTAATGACTTATTCTAAGCAGCCCTTCGTCCTATTTGGATCATTAATTACTCGTCATAGTTATTTTAATTTACTGTTTTTTTTATTTATCATCAACACCTATTAGCTCGCTACGTAAAAATTATTTCAAGTTAGGAGTTATTCATATAGAAATCGATTGTAAAAGTGATCGACGAAACAGATAAAAATTGACGTATATGCAATTATTTTTTTCAAATTCTAAATGGAGGATACAAACGAGAGTTTGCTAGTAATTAAGTATTTGTAGGCAGAATGAGTTTTTACATTTGCCATGCTTAGGCGTAGTGCAAACGGGCTCTGTTGACCTTCTTTGAAGACCCTGGGGTCCCCTAAGAACCAAAACCACAGTGGATAACTGCCTTATAAATCTGACTTTTAATACAGGGTATCTAAATCTAACAGCTGGATATACAATATCAAAATTTTTGTACAACTTAAGATTTTTTTTTACCCCGAAGAGGATGATCTCGGCTGTTGGTAGGTTTGCGGCATTCCCATATGCGGTTGGAATACCAGTGTGGGATGATGATAAACCACTGGTCCCGAAGCACCACCTCCGTTACCGCCCAGGTATGGTTGCTGTTGTCTGCGGAATGTAAAGGGCACTATTTACAAATAATGAAAAAAAAAATTAGTTACATCATAATGTAGTATTATTTCGAAAAGTAGAGGAAGAACATTTGAAAATGTGAATAAGCAAAATTATACAAAATAAAATTATAAAAAAAAATTGTATAACAATGATCATGTACTTCGATTACAAGTCATAAACTGTGGTAGTATAATAATAACCTGTGTTACAATATATATCATGTAACATTTAAGTATATTATTTAATTATACCTAAAATAATTCACACCTAGGTTTTTATTAGGCTACTATCATATTTAGTGACAATGGCTTTCAAGATGCCGTTGGAGCCGCCCCGAGATCTACGCAAGAGGGACGCTACCCTTTTTACGTCCGATAGTTTAAAAGTCATCAGTACGGGCCAGCGTGAACATTTCCTATGCACTGCAGAACCTGGGCAACCCCATCAGCATATTGAAAGCATTGTTATATTGCACTCGCAAGGCTTTGTAGAATTTGAGTGAATAATTAACCCACATGCTGCTCGAGTAAAAGATTTTGACAAAAGGATTTAAATAAATGTAATTTTACTTCACTAGTACATTGAGAAAACCTATGTATCAACATATTAGATCTAATAAACAAAGCCCTTCCTTGCATTTTAATATCTATGCCGTTCTTCAAGTCATCTGGAAGGATTTGTCCTAGATATTTAACTTGTCTTAATGTATTTAACGTGAACCCCTTTAGTACTACAGGTGGTATATTTTGCCGAGTGTATTTTCCGGATTTAAACAGTAAAACCTCACTCTTTTTACAATTATACACAAGACTATGGTGTTTGCATAAGTCTCGCAAATAGTCACTAATTACCTCAGCTCATTTATCGAGTTGCTCAGCAGAACCATATCATCCGAATAACTAATATTGTTAGCACAAACACCATCTATGGAACAGGATGCATGTAAAATACTGAACTCCACGATAAGCTTGTTTATATAAATATAGAAACAATTTCGTTATACATGTTATCCAATACCTTAAAATGTTCTGGATTACTACAACATTTATCAGAACATACTGTAAGCATTAAAGGAAAATGTAATTTTTTAATTTTGCAGAAAATTTCATAGTATATTCGTCTATTTGCGCCGGCTGTCTATCCCTCCATATAATCTGGTTTAATGATACTTGCGCAATACATTAATTTGGTCTTATTATATCCATGTTACAATAGATTATTACTGGAAAATGACCTGACCATAAAACCTCATTCATAAATTAAACGACTTATTGACTCCCCAATCAGATTGTGTAACTAGACAATGATCAGGCCACCGTTTACAATAATGTGCATCACTAATAAAAGTATAAACATAGACCGAAATATCCATTTTTAGTATATCCGCACAAAACCTGACTTGTTCCCAACATAAATGTAATTTATCTGCGTTATTATATCTCTCCTTTCTCATAGTAATTTTTGTGAGTTCTTTTTCATACATTTTTTATATATGTATCAAGAGATGTCATCTTTTGTGACATCTCTGTGCACAATGGATATAAATAAAGGCACTTTTGTCTCGGATCTTATATCTGGTTCAGCTTCAGTTTCACCAATTTTACTTATAATTCTATTTCCTAATTGGTTTCTCTTCACCTTTATTAACTTGTCATCCTGCACCGGAGACTCCGCCCGTCCCCGTCATTCATTATATCTGCAAATATTCATTAATTGTTTGCGCGCGTAATATTTGAAGCTACCTTATTTGACCATTTTTTTAAAGCTAGAAGACATCAGTCCCTTTTTTCTCATGACTCACGTGCCGCCTGTATACAGCGTTCATTCGCAAATGCGGGCGTGACATCCCCGCGCTCACTTTTGCATTACGCAACATTTTACACTTGGTGGTCTTCACCGAATCGAAAAATAAATATTTTGCCGTCACTATATCTTCTTCCTAGAATTCAGGAGCACAAAATACAATGCTTTTAGTGTCCATTACATCCATTTTGTTTTCAATAAAAGCCTAAAATTTCGTTAATTAATATGTTACAACTTGCACATTTTAACACTTTCCAAGTCATTTTAATACCGATAGGTCAATGACTCACGTCCGATCCGTAGTGCGTACTGCGACAAAATATTACATAGTGATATACAATTTACTACACTTTATTTTACTACAAATTTCGTCTATTATTAAATAGTTTCCTTTAATGTTGTATTTTTGAGCAGTTATTATAAATGAAAAACAAAAACGTTTTCAAATATTTAGCGTAATACTATTCGATATAATACAAATCCATCTGTAATTTAACAACATCAACACGGATTTCCCATAAAAGTGGGTTTAGTTTACGTTGTAACAATACTTTATTTCCATATTTTATATTAGGTTATAAGTAATAAGCATATTGTAAAAGGATCTATTATTTCCTAATAATTCTGTTCAATGAGTACAAAGTTCAATAAACTTTTTTATATTATGTTTATGTTATTAGATATCAATTTTACAAGTGTATCGTTTACAGAAATTATAAGTAGGCAAAATAATGTTAGACTAGGCCACCGGTGTTAATTATTTCGTTACGAAAATTTAAAATGTGATTAAGTTATTGAAAATACGTCATCACATCCGAACCTTCATTTGTAATCACGATTTACCGTATAGCAAGATTTAAAAAAAAACTAAGGCTTCTTACCTGGGATGCGTGTTAGGTCTGGATCCGTGCTGCGCTCTGTACGAGAAGTTGGGATATTGCGGTCTCGCTTGCTGACTTTGGCTTTGCTGTGTAACGTAGTTGTGTCCAGCCTGTAAAGTGCAACAAAACCACTAAATTCAGCTTCACATAATAAATAATAAAGATATGAGATATTACTAATTTAAGGAATGGACGAATAAGTCTTTTTGGAGCAAAGTAATTAAATAATGATTATAAAGTAAAATAAACGCGAAATTGCGAGGAAAGATAACTGATGAGATTATTACTGAATATATTCCTCCCAATTATAATAACGTAGGAGTAATATACATCTCTAATTCTAATTTATTCTTATAATCTGGAGACACTACGGATTATTCACTTGTTAAATTTTATACAACACATTCGTTGTTGATTCGCTGATCATTCCACATAATACATTCTGTTACAAATTCAGTACAACACATTACGTTGAACAACAAACAATTTTGTTCACGTAATTGCAAAAATATGCTTAAAATACTTCCCATAATGCTTTCAATTAAAAACTTGGAGTGGCCCCCTCAGAGTCCGGATCTCAATCCGATAGAGCTTCTGTGGGAGGAGTGGACAGAAACGTCCGTAGTCATTGTCCGACGTCAAAAGAAGACCTCTGGAGGACTTTACAAGAGAGTTGGAACAAT
>DWQX01006090.1:0-11896 GCA_018245475.1 Pharmacophagus antenor | reverse complement strand
ACCTGCAGTATTATCCTGCCGCACGCAACAATTATTTTTATACCACAATACGAACTCAGCTCTGCTATTGTTTATGGCGCTTCAACTCAATGCCAGTATTTTCTTCTATGAACTAGCGATCAACTTATTTTTAAGCGTGTCCTTCACCAGTTATGCCCCAGATATCATAATTACAGTAAATCCTCTTACTGTGGACGTAACATTTTTACTGCACCGAGGTCCCTAAGGCAAGAGCGTCTTGCCATTATTAAGTTATTTTTGTCTTAAATATTTACAAAGATACGATAAGATTTTAAACACAACAATATTTTAAAAATTTCAAAATAAAAATGCAGTTTCCCGAGCTACAATTTTTTTTTTATAACTTAAGCTATACTCACAAAAGAGCGACCGTTGCTAGCCACACTTTGTTCGTCCAGAAGCCGCCCCGCCATATGGAGCTTTGTCGTTGCACGAACGATACAGAGATCACGACTGCAATATGTATAAAAAACTTGCTAAAGTCGCTAATTCCCTTAATGAAATTAAAAAAAAAAAACATTTATTGCATGAATATTATCTTAAGAACAAAAACATTTGGAATCGAATTGCTCTTTTTAAATAGTGCACTATATATTTCTCAATTTTTAGTACGATTACGAAAAAAAGGCAAACCGTATGAGTTTCTTCCCAGCTCTCCGAGGAGCACTAGTTACGAACTGACAGTAGTTAAATGATTAACGGTTAAGAAATATTGTAAAAATTCTATTTATTGAAGAAGTTTTGAGTTCTCAGCCAACATATTTTGGCTGTGAGAGCCAATAACCAGTAAGTATAAAACGTGAAACACAGGGATGCTCATATGGTGGCATATTGACGTTATGTGGAGGAAATCCCCTGAACAGCCCTATAGCTATCGGTAAAGTGCATTACCGCTATTCATCCGAAGAACTGACAAGAAACACATATTTTATCATTTTCGCTATAATTGTCACTTACCAGATTAATTCTATGAAAATGAGGTCACACATTCATCGTTTGAAAAATAAAAGAATTGGTGATGACATGCTGCGTTTTTACTTTTATAGCAGTCTTGGATTGAAGTCACGAAGCAAATAAAGTGTGCACTGACCAAGATGCGCGGTGATGAGGGCGAGCGTGAGATGCTGCGCGCGGTAGAAGCCATCGTAGAAGACGTCGCCCCAGCCGTGCCAGCTGCGCAGCGCGAGGTCGAGCGCGCCGCCAGCCGTCGCGTTGCCCGCGCTCACTGGGTACACGAGCCAGCAGGACGTGGCGCCCGTCGCCTGCGCGTGCACACGTATTACTAACAAGTCGTTGAGTCGTCGAAAGAATGCTGTTTATCCATACGCGTTATTTTGACATTTCGTTTTCACGCCATCCCGAGCCACCGACCGCAGACACTGATCTCTCATAAACAATTATTTACGATACACCATTCTAGTGTAAGCGTGTCAATCGGTCAAGACATCAAATTAGTAGTCAAAGAAATTTACCTCGTTATTCATAGTTTAACGTTAACTTAACGTTAAATGCGGTTGCCGCCTCTCGACGTAAAACACCTATCAACACCCACCATAAGAACTACCTCGCGTACCTCCGCAATCTGTTCGCAGAAACTGCGTAGCGTAAACCCGTAGAGCGCCAGTATAAATATGGCGGAGGGCAGGAACTTGCATGCGTAGCACCAAAACACAAAAAGCGCCATCTGGTGAATTTGTAATTTTGACCTTTTTATAACTCTAATTACTCCACTACGCATTATGAACATTAATAATTAAATAACGTCAGGATGAACTTTTTCTTTCGTTATTGGAATCTTAATAATTTCCTTGTTTTACTTTAGAAAAGTGTTATAGGTGTATTAGAAGGTCTCTTATCGTAGGTCGTCTGGGACTGACCACTACTGAAGTATGAGAAAAAATTACTATAGTTCCGAGTTATGACGAAAATAGCGGACACCGTGGGGTTTTAGTCGATAAGAGTACGGCATATGTAGGATTTCCCCATGGAAAAATATTGATAGCAATGCATCAACCTAACCCTTAAATAAATTTATGTGCATCGCGACTATAATTTGTCATGTATTAAAAAATTTTGTATTTTTGTAAAACAAGGATTTTGCCTTATATTAATAAATATTTTTATTTGGTTAAATTATTGAAAAATATGCTGCATCGAGCATCGAATGACCTTGAACCGCAGATCGGCGTGGGGCCGCGTGGCCGCGCGCTGCATGACCGCCGCGCGCACCGGCTCGAACGCGAGCGCGCACGCGAGCAGCGCTACGCCCC
This sequence comes from Pharmacophagus antenor, assembly GCA_018245475.1. Lineage (NCBI taxonomy): Eukaryota > Metazoa > Arthropoda > Insecta > Lepidoptera > Papilionidae > Pharmacophagus > Pharmacophagus antenor. The sequence continues at coordinate 9,605 of DWQX01006090.1, read as the reverse complement.
CCGACGCGAACGCAGCGCCGCCCGCGCTCAACGCCAGCGGCAGCAACGAGCAAAACGAGCCCACCTGGCCGTCATCATATGTCATCAATCAGACGAACCATCAATATTTTAACACAATTAAACTAACACTTGTCCCCAATTTCATATGATGTTAAGTGACGATGAGGTGGTAGGTGACGGGAGATACTCTCCCAGAATAGTTACGCGCTCAAAAATCGTTATCATCATCACCTGACAGACGCCTACTACCGGGCATAGGTCTTCCCCAATTGTCGCCACACCGTTCCGCTTCATCAGCTGTCAGTCACCTAATACTCGTATTTCTATAGGCACAATTCACAAGTAAAAAAGTCAATTGCAGTAATAATTTCAAAGATTTTTAAATATTGTTATAATAACCTTTTAAAATCTTGACTTATCTTTTTTTTTTATGAGCGTTGATCTTGTTAACCTGCCTCTCAATTATAGCCGTGATAGTCACATTGCTTCAGCAATTTCAGTAATTTAAAAGCTCTTAAATTCGGTGCACAGTATTGTCGTGTTTGGACATTGCACTTTTTTGCAAAAATAGGCACTCCTAACAATTTAATTTCGTTTAATTTCGAAGTAAAAAAACGAAATTTTCAAATGTTGCACTTATTATTAAATTTAAACTCTATATGTACATTATAAATGCGATTATGTGTATTCTAACGGTAGCTACAGCTTATATTTTCCTACTAACGGGATCGGGCATAGATATGCAATTAATGGACCACGTTTCAAATAGACGCATGAAACGTACCAGGCGCTGTAGAAGCGACGTTAGAATAGAGCCATGAAACCGCCCGGGCGCCATAACAGCGCCTCTCAAGCGGAAAGGGATAGTTGTCCATTATTTAGAAGCATTTCTTAATCTTGACGAAATTATATTTTGTATTTATTACTATCTAACACGTGTTAGTAAGTAATTAGAGGGCGTACCTGCAGCAGTGATATGAAGCACGCGCCGCACATCCAGAACTGCGTGCTGTTCCAAAGGCACGTCATGAAGTGGCGCGACATCGTGATCAACGCGAACAGCGATACGTCCGCGACGCGCGGCATCTGCGCACGCGCGTCCCGCGCCACCACTCGACCACGTCATTTCACAAAGGGGTAATAACATTTTTCAGGGTTCCGCACCGAAAGGGTGGCAATCGGAATCCTATTACTGAGACCGTCCGTCTGTCAGCGGGCGCTATCTCATAAACCGGGAAAGGTAGAAAGTTGAATATTTCACAAATTGTGTATATCCGTTGTTAGTTTATTAAAAAATAATAAAAATAAAATAGTACTTACAATAAACCTAAATTTATAGGTGTTTATGGTACGGAACCCTTCTCAAAGCAATTCCAACAAACACTTGGCCATTTATTTATTTTTTAGAGTAACAGAATCGAGATTAAAACGATATTTTGTTATCTCATTAGACATGACAACAAAATATTGTTTAAGCACTATTAAAATAATTCAACTTCGCCCATATGTTCTTTAAATAAAAACGTACCTTCGTATTGCAGTAGTTTGTAAGCGGCTGGTTTTGCCATTTGTTCAACAACTTCGTTAAAGCAGCGTGAAATATTAATAGTTATGTCTTCATATAAAACACAATTATTGTGGAACAAGAAATAATTGTAGATTATGTATCCGAATGACTTATGTGCAACGGATGGATGAGTTCATTTAAGAATAAAGAAGCAAAGCTTTTAATTTTCCTCTTTGTTAATTGCCCAAATTTTATTTATTTACAGCATTTCTACCATCATCTCGAAGGTTACACATTAGGACCACATAATGCATTTCTTTTGTATCGATTATGGATTAACACGTGGCCTTGATTTCACCCGATGTTAATTGTCAATTAGGCCTTATGATAGATGGTGAAGCGTATTCGCCCAGAACACATCTGGCTCTCACATGTATGACTGACGGAACATGCACTGCTGTCATGGTGACAAATTGATATTAAGGATTGTAACTAGCCAAGCGGGTTCGGAAAACCCTACTACCAACCAGACTCCACTACACCCGTAGCCTGGGAATTGAACCCAAGACCTCCGCGTTACAAGGCAAGCGGGCAAACCAATGCGCTACGGAGGCAGTCAAAAATGGATTTCTTTTACGCTGTATTTGTGAAGGTAACAAATAAAAATATACTTTACCGACAAGGAGCAAGGAACTGAATTGAGTGCTCGGGCCAGTTCTATGGGTCCTATGCAATTTTGGGGTACTTGATATGGTGGCATCTTCTGACACAACACAGGGTATAAGGGCTCTACTGCGATACTGCAAAAGTCATGTTTGTTAATATCGCATCACTTAAAGTGTACTTACGACAAAGATATTAAAACGACATCTGTCGTAAAAGGAATATCTAAGAAAGATTATGAAAAGATAATCTTGTACAGATTTTGATTTCACGTTACGTTCGTTATTTCATTAATAATCAAGTACAAACTTGGGACGTGAGGCAATTGGATTTATTTATAACTTGTTTTGAAGCTACGCGCTTTATTTATACTCGTACACGGTTGGAATTTTCCTTTTAAAAGTGTAACTAACCTTGCGTCGGCCTGCATAAATATCTCCATATTGAGGCAGTTTGCCGCCGAGCCCATAACACATACAACCTCGCCGTAGTCCTGCAATAGCATAACGGTGTATTAAAAAGAGATAGTGAGTATAGTAAATTCTTATTACTACTCTTCCCTTCTTTCACCGATGAAAAAAAAATTACAAATAACTTATCACACTTTGTTAATATATTTCCATATTGAGATTTTCAGAGGTTGGGAAAATAGCAAATCATTTCTCTTTTATCGACTACAGAAAGTAAGGCTGTGATTGGGCTAGTTTGCTTGACGAGGCTTTACAACTTGATGTTATTTTTTATCGGGAATACGAGAACACTTAATTTCACTTATTGACCTCAAATTAATCTAATGTTAAGTGACTATGAAAACGTAGAACGCGAAATATGCCCAGAACACTTATGGCTCACGCATGTATAACTGCTGAATAACAGTAAAAAGCTGTTTTGGCGACATATTGACGTTAAGGGTGGTAGTTAGCCTGACAGGTTTGAAAAAACTCAGCCAGCATCGAGATGCCACCGTCATTAAGAAGTATGGCGGACAAGTACTAAACTATGTCTTGTAATTAAACCCTTAGTAGTATAGTCGTGTAGTGTACCTACCTGCATGATCTGTATCATCTGTCGCACGGAGCTGGCGCTGCAGTCAGTGAACAGCGACACGAGAAGCGGCACGTTGTCCACCTGCTCGATGTGAGGACGTATGTTCTCTATACCGCGCGGCAGCTTTGCCTGCAATGGAAAATATACATTATTTTTATAAGTACTCAAAGGTTGCCTGGCAGAAATCGCTGTTTAGCGATAAGACCACCTTTTGTGAAAATCCGGATGTACTTTCTTTTTTTGTAACTCCATGATAAGTGCACAATAAAGTATTTGTAATTGTGGTCAAAAGATTGTGCGGTTCACGTGATGGAAAATGATCATCGTGGTCTATAGACAGTCGCGACTTTCAGCTAGTTGCAGCTGCGTTGCCGACCTTTAAGAAGTTTAAGTTTTTTTTATAATAGGAAATGAATAAATGTAACTCATGAATGGCCCTCAACCACCACTAGTGCCCTCTACAATAATTAAGTACTTTTATACACTGCTTCTCACGCATCATAACCGTGCAGGCAATTTAAACGACTTCAGTTTTATTTTTTATGTTATATTACGAAGCCCGATTTCCTTTCAATTTTCCATCATATTTAACACGCTAACATATATAGTCCCATCATAAAATTGGACTATGATTCCTCTACGGAGCAATCCGTTATTTGTTGTGCAAATTTGTACCACGTGGATGCATATTTTTATCATTATTACTTTTAAGATCAAACGGTATCGTTGGTGTTGACACTTTACTGTTACGAGATCAGTTTCTGTTCTATTATGAATTTACATTTTTTTCTTATTTTCACAGTGAGCAGCGATATAAAAATTTGCAAAGATTACTGTGTGTTAACATTGATGTGTGTGTGGGTTCGTTTGTGCGTATGTGTGCTTGTGCATATCGACTCACGCGGTTGCTCATGTCAAAGTTGACCGGCGCGGAGTGGTCGGTGGAGTCCGTGAGGCAGGACAATGAGCGGCACGCGTCCACAGGTGACTCCGCGCCCTCAGCCTCGCCCAGCAGCGAGTCCGTCGACTGGTGCGACGCCTCCACACTGCCGCGCTGCATGCGGTCACCAAATTATACAAATATTAATTATACGTATAAAAATTATAGACTCAAAAATTTTAAAAATTATAGAATAAATAAACAAAGACGTTACTTGGAGTTGAAACGATTCTGAATTATGTGATCTGTAGCTTTAACTTTGTGCTATTCTAATTCTACTACTCTTATTTTCTACTTTTTTCATTTTGGTTTAAATGTTTGAGTTCAGTTTTCACTACTTGTTATTATTATTTATATACAATTTTAAGATGAAATTCTTCTAATGGTCAAAAGATAAATAAGCGTATTGAATAAAAACAGGTATTTTCATTTAATACAATATTTATCTTCAACAGTTTTTGACACCCACTGAAATATTATACGAAATTACCTTAAGTCCGCTGTGAGTAGTAATAGAGTGTCGAGCCTTCTTTATCTCGTTGTCAAATTTAACGGTGGTGTGTTCCACATTGATGGCGCCGGGCGCGGACATCGAGAGCGCCCTCGAGGACGTGATGTTGTTGCTGCAATGTGGACTAACTAGCTGCAAATGGTGACATGTACAACGCGCACAGTCACAGGCAAAATATACCCCTATTCGTATGACATTAAGTTTGTTAATGGAATGTCTAGTTAGTTAACGTTAACGTGGGTCTTTATGTACGGTCGTCGTATTCATTTCTAGCGTTTGCAAAAGTAAATCTTTTCCAAATAATAAAAAAAGAAATAAACTAATTATTGATATATTTTTATAGAGGATATTTGAAATAATTAATATACATAGAACAATTCGCCAGACATGAATACTATTATGATTTTTTTATTATATCAAAAATTACATGATATGATTATAAAAATCATGCAAATTACACAGTCAATAAAAGTTATAAGTGAAAGTTGTGTGTAATATTACCTCTAAAAAGAGATCTAATATCCAGAACTTATATTTGTAAATTGTAGTGTAGTGCTATGAAAATTAATATAGGGGATGAACACTAGCTGAAAAAAATAATAGACATATAAAAAGCTAATTGTGAAACGAGAATACTAGACAATCAAAAAGAAATATCAGAAATAATTTCAGTCATTAAACTTTGACATTAAATGGCGAAATGCCAGTGCAAAGTGTAATGACCAAAAGTAATAAAAAAGGTTTAAGCTATTTTAAAGTAAATCTTACGTCACACCTTACTATGAAATAATAATTAGTATGTATATCTTTATCCTCTAGTGGGCAGAGAGAACCACTATACAAATTAATTCTGAATATTATTCCATATAAAGAATTTTATTTATTAAAAATGAAGTGCAAACTTCTGTCAGTTTATAATATAAACCAAAAAAAAAAAAGCAAACAATCTTTTTATTTTAACGATCATTTTTGTTAATCTTAATCTAAGGTACTCATATAATGGGCGATTTAACGCTGATGACCTCTGTTTACAACCCAATTCACGACTATGCATTTGCCTGAACTTGTAGATGTATAAAATGTTCCAATGTTTCAATCGATTTTACAATGATTATATCTTATGATAATTATAACTTTTATTTTAAAATATCATACAATAAGGGATAAAATAATAGATACTGAATTATATATCTATTAAAATGTGTATAAATAAATTATTTAGCGTTTTATTTAACAATTTTTGTACGATGTTGCTGTAAGGTGTGACGTCAGAGAGTAGCGCGACAGAGCTTTGAATAGACAAACCTATGAAAGCCGAGCGCGGCATCGCAATTGTCGATGGCCTTAGCGAGTTGCGTGGCTGTGTTAGAGCGCTCCTTGCCCGCTTGCAAGGTTTGCGAAGACAGCGGCGAGCCCCCCTTGCTGCTGTCGACAATACCGTTTAAGTGCACGCAAGACTGTGCAACATAATTTACGTTGGCATCCCTATCACATTTTGACATGTGTCAAAGATTAAAGCAAACCCGCGCTTTATGACGTTTTGACATCATAGATTATAAGCGCGTAATAGGTAAAATGTAGCGATGGAAATACAATGACCAATCTGAATTATTAGACCTATACTGCGCTATAAGCGAAAAAAGATTTTATTAAAACGGTATGTGGATAGTAAAACCAATTAGCATACTCTGTGGTGGATACAGTTTTGAAAAGTAATATTGATATTATTTCTTAAAACCATAAGTACATTTCTTTAATTTATTACAAATTAATTTATTTTTTCTAGAGAAGAGATTTACATATTAATTTTTTTCGACATTTAAAAAATAATTAATAGAAATAAAACAAAGCATGAAACATCAAGGAAACACTAAGTTGTTTCCAATGGAATGGAGATAACAAGAAAGGAGGCCTAAACTAATAAAGAAATAAACGGAATTAATGAGGACAGATTGTGTTATTGTGTATTTTTTATGTATCTGACTTATATATTAGATGTCGAACTTAAGTTAAAACATAAATATGCGCAAAGACCATATTCTAATGGGATGAAAAAAGCATTATTTGATTATTAAATAGTTATTATAAAGATCCAGATTTCACAAAGCTTTTCTCCCAGTTGATCTTTTTGATTATTAAAAATACTGATGCGATTCTCATGAACGAAAGATTTAAAACGCAGCAAATATTTAATAACAAACATGTATGTTAATCAATTTACATATATTAGTTATAATAAACGATTGTAAATAAAACATCAATTCCACATGTATATATGCTGTAAAATTGGACAAATAAGTTATTATATTAAAGTAATGTTAAATTCTTCAGCTTTCAAAATTATTCAACACTCAATGTTGCAAATTGAATAAAACATCCATCGTGATAATTTTCATTAACTACTTTCTGCGATAATATTAAATCACTGCCACATTATTATTTAACCATCCCCAAAATATTTGAACAGTGACTGTATAGTTGTAAAAACTATAACATACAAATATTACTCAAAAAAGAGATTGGGAAAAACTAATAAATTTTTTTTTATTTAATTATGTATTACTATATACATGATTTCATTTTTGATTTGTTTTGTGATTATTCATTGCACGACTTAGAATGAAAGTAGTCTCAAGGTTATTGTTTCACTCTATCACTACATTACAACTTATTTTGTAACATGGAAGTATCTGGTATGATTATGTGATATACATATACGGTTGAGTTTAGTAGTTTGATCGAACCCTCCAGAACAGTTCCTACCCACGTATCTGCTACCACATCATATATTTATGTCACTTTGTTCCGGCAGTTATACATATGAAGGCTACATTTTTAGGCTCGATCGCTCTACCACAATGGATCATATGGTCACTTATCATCAAGTGAAGTTGAGGCAGTGGTAGGTGTTGCAGTACCTGGCGGTGTCGCCGCTGATGAGCGAGATGTGGCAGTTCCAGCCCGACTCTAGTCCCATCTTCTCGCTGAATACCCTAGAGCGCAGCTCGTTCTCCTTGCTGAAGTGCACGAACCGGATGCAAGCGCGCTCGAGCCTCTCGATCAGCTCCACCATGTCGCTCTGAGCTTGATACTGCATTGTGACCATGCCTATGAACACCTAGAAATATTTGTCAACGATTATTATTAACCCTTTGTACTCGAGAGGTGTCTCTCAAAAATATACTCTCTAGTGCAGAGTTAAAGAACCCGATCCGTGGAAACAATCCTAATTATATCGTAACATATAAAATGTTTATCACAAAATCTTGATTATCAGATGTATTTATTTCTCACATTTGATAAGTTAAAATGGTTAGTGCTATAGTATTATATAAGATTTGACGTGCGTAAAAATAAAAAAGTGCTAACCCTGTCTTTAATTTTTACACGAGCATAATACGTAATAAAAACATTTTCAAACTTGAGATAATTGCTTTAGATGCTATATTCCGACGGGACCTTTAAAACTGACCTGATTGCACTGCATGTCAAAGAATCCGTCCGCGTCGTTGACATCGTCATCGGTTATTTCATTAAACAACAGCGAATCTGCGAGATGCAAACATTTCTCAAAGTTCAAATAATTAATACATAAATTGTGTGATTAAAGGCACGTAATAAAATTATTATTTACATGCAATTAATATTAATACTAAAGAAATTCGGTTTGTGTCATTGAAAAATTATAGAGAAAATGTAAAATAATGATTGATAAATCATGTAATCTGATGATTGAGATACGCCGATGACGTTGAAAAGCGTCCCAGAAAGAAGTAAATTTTTGACGCACAAAAAAACTAGTCATTGCTCGAATTGTACAGAATATTAAAATTTTTATACGTTTTGTAAACAGCTGGCGCATTAATAACATTACATCATCGAGATTTATTATTTACAGAATGTTAATAGCAACGCTTTAATAACACTAACCGGTGGAGTGGAAATGCAACGCGGGCGCGTCCGCCCACTGCTGGGAGAGCGGCGCGTATAGCTGCCGACTATCCGCGGGCAGCTCCAGGTACATGTGAGACAAGGACGGCGCTATGCCGCGCGTCAGTGGTCTACAATATGTAAATTTACCCGTTGAAGAGGTCTATTAAAGTTGGCATACTTTGACATGCGTAAACGTATTAATTATTGAATAAATATACACGTTAATAGATCGTAATAGATTTAAAGTTGAAATTTTGATAGCAGTGGCGGTACTCGCATATAAGCTCGAAAGTTTGGCATATCTTATTTAAGTAAGCACTAAAATTAATAAATCATATTTAGTACAAAGATTAGGAACGACCATAAAGATGGAAAAAGCACATCTTTTAATATTTTTTCACGTATTTGCACATCTAAGTACTCGGGCATGCCTTGCAGGCACGCCCCTGTTTAAAGTTACAAAAAGTTTCGAACTTTAATTCTAGGTCTATAAATCTTTATATAGATTCCCATTTGAAGCGAATATTTTTCAGAACATGAATTAGAAAATAATATGATAATATTACAAACGATAACATTATAATAAAGAACAGATACTTATTTGTATAAATCATATTTAAATACGAATATATCGTTAACATGGTCATTGCTTTACTTAAATATTAAATATCAGCAAGCATATTAGAACAGGTAAGTTAATAAATAAGAATATCGCAACTCACTTATAAGCGAATGCGGTGCAGTAGGCGGTGAGCGAGTTCCTCTGGTAGAAGTCTATTATCTTCTTGCGATCCGCCGGCGATATCGGAGTGAGATCGCGTCCGTTCCAATAGTCGACGCACGAGTCCAGTATTATATCTGCAGTGCCCTAAACGCGAAAAGAGAATTAACTAGATGATGTGAACATAATTATTTTTGGTCTTTATCAATTCATTTTATGTTTATCGTAATTCAAATATCAATAAAGTCTCTATAGTTTAAATTGTTTGTCAATAATAAATAAT